>SNQJ01S0005533.1:53452-63654 GCA_010110895.2 Picea sitchensis | reverse complement strand
AACAAAATACTAAAAAGTAAGAGGTAGAAGAAAATAAAAAAAGTAAACAAGATGGGGATGAACAGAGAATGTTATAGGAGGAACAACAAATGAAAGTAGAAAAGAAAAAAATAAAAGAAGATTAGGATGTAGTTGAAAATCAAAGAGAAGAAGAATAAAAGAAAAGAAAATGAACACAAAAGAAAATAGAAAAGAAAAAAATAAAAGAAGGTTAGGATGTAGTTAAAAGACAAAAGAATAAAAATAAAATAAAAAAACAAAAGAAAATGAGCACATAATCTAGCATATGGAGTAGTCGATACACATATTTAAAGATCCTATGAACCCTTCGGATATTAAGATACTCACTGGAGGGCACTTACCATCCTCCAGTGATGTAAATTTGTAGTAGTTCACATAGTCAGAAACACCCTTTGAAGATGTGGCGGGCACCTTATTTGTTTTCCATAAATTTGAAGATGTGGCACCAACACCTTATTTGTTTTCAAGAAATTGAAGGAGTTCGTTGAAAGTAAGAAGAAGATATACCTAAGGTGGCATATTATAAGGAAGACGGGGTTTAATCCAACTGAACTCGTAGCATATGCATCCAAATAATGGGATGAATTAAATGTTGCATTGGGAAAATTTTATGATAGAGCATAGACCTTTTAGAACCTCTATTATAAGCTTGTCAATGGTTACATTCAGACTCATCAATGTGTGTTATATTATAACACACTGTGTGTTAATATAACACGGATAACACACTGTGTGTTAATATAACACGGATGACATATTAATAAAAGATGTGTTGGTATTTAGAGTTTGAAACAATAATTAAATGAAATAAATGTGACAATATAGATGTGTTGGTAAAATCTTTACAATATGTCAAGGAAACATCCACAGGGTAAGGTATTTGTATATTTATCATTCAAGATAGGATTACAATCACGCTTACTCACCAATCCCCAATATATTTCTCGGGCTTCATAGATTTATATCTATCTTGGAACTGCTACATAGTTACAAGAAATACCATCGCTATGCAAACTTCCACCAGTTTCATAAACCAACACCACTAAATATTTACATAGGTAAATTTTAGCATTTACAATTTATTTTAATGTTTTGTCACAATTTAACAATATACACCTTAACATACCTTGCCCAAGCCAATTCATCACCTCTTTTTGCAAGCCAAGAGAAGCCAAACACTAGCGTAGCTCTGCAACTTCTCTAACAGTTTGGTTACATGAACATGCCTGGATGATTTGCTCTACTATGAACCATTCCACCTCCATCAGCAACATGTCTTACAAAATGATGCATTGTCCCATTTTGATATGTTGGACTGTTAGCCAAATGCACAAAACTTCAACCACCAAAGAACATCTTATCCTATACTTTTCCAAACTTACCTAATAGATCCTTGAATTCTTGCAAGACATAACTTGAGGTAGGTCTCCTCTCATCCAAATCTCCTGAATCATAACCATAGACTAAATCACTGCAACCATTGTAGGTGATACGTGTGCTTTTGTGCTTCTAAGATACTGAAGCACCCATTTCCATGCTCTTCACCTGGTTTTTCCATGTGTCCACTGACAACACCATCTGCATGTAAAATAGTGACCATTTCATCACATACATCAAGATTCCTACTAGCATATGATACACGAGACATATAACCCTTCTCTTCTTCATTACTAGGACATAAACCTGAAGAAAGATTACAATGGAAATCCAAAGGGATATTTTTCAGTTTCACATTATTCATACTGAATTTCCTGAGTATCTTCACCACATACTTCTATTGTGATATCCAAATATTTTCATCTTTCATGTCTCTGTATATTTCCATTTCCAAGATTTGTTTTGCTACTCCTAGACCCTTCATATCAAACATCCTAGCCAATTGAGCCAACCTGTTGATCTCAACCATGCTTGTGCTTGCTACAAGCATTAAATTTAACACCAAGATAATAAATATACCATAAACACAATGGTTATACTCACTTCTTGTAAAATTTGGATCACCATGAAGGAATCAAACATCATGTACCTTTGATTGGTTAGCTTAGGCCATACAATGATTCCCCAAGTTTGCAAACAAATATTCTGTTGCAATCCTGAACTAACCTTTCTGGTTGTTCCATATACATCTCCTTATCCAAAACTCCATGTAAAATTGTTTTAACATCTAGCTTCACTAACTCAAGATCAAGTAACACAACTAGTGCTAACACAACATGAAAAGAAACAAGATTAACAACTAGTGAAAAAATTTCATGGAAATGAATACCTTCCAAATACCCTTCTGACACTAGTCATGCTTTGTAACTTTCATCTTTTAATATGTCTGATGAAAGGAGATTCATCAAACATTGCATCTCTGTTACTGATTATTTTGTGGGCGATAGGATCCCACAATCTGAACCCCTTAAAACCATCACCACAACCAACAAAGATCTACCCATTTGATCTGGGTCTTACTTAAAATGATAATAAAAAACATAAGCATCACAACCAAATAATTTCACATTTGAGTAATCACTAGATGACTTATTCATATCTCTTCTGGAATCTTCCAGTATTTTGCAATCAACAGTGACCAATTTACTAGATAACACAACCGCTTCTTCCCTCAACTCTTGCTACAACTTGGCATTACTGATCAAGCTTCTTCGATCCCAACTTCCCTGGAATTGCACGAATATGAACCTTCCTCCATTATATATTCTCAAACACTTGATTGATCTTCCAATGTTCATTTCATTACAAAGCTCATCAGCCTTTCTACAGACCCACCTTTCTAACCTGGACACCTTATGGTCCACCTTGAACTTTGCATTCGAAACCTTGACCAAATCCGTCCAAGCCCAAGTGAAACTTTGTTTCTCACCTCTAGGTACCTTATGATGGCGTCTCCATGCTCCACCTTGACATGAACATTCCCTTGACCCAATCTGGTCAAGACGACGAAGTAAGCCTTCACTGTTCACCTTCAAACCCATTTACAATGGAGTTCACCAATCCTTTTATAGGCTTCATTACATGTAATCCATGGACACAATATCATGGGCTACCCAAAAACATGGACCCGAAAAACCAACTGTTTTGACCTAAAACATATTTTACTCATTGACTCTTTCACTGAGTCAAGATTAACCCAACATACATGCCCCCCACATCTTTAATCTACCTAAATCTATGTCTAGAACTTTCATAGGTGACCCAATAAACCAGGGATACACATGCCTATCCAGGTCTTACAGTCGTATGCCCATTTACATGCAACAAATACTTTTACAATTACAAAGTAAATAATGTCTTTTATTTCATAGTGACTCCATCATCACCACTGTTGATGTTATTACTACCATTTAAAAAAAAATGAACCTCAAATTTAGCATTTGTCCTTTTGTTTCATTAGTTCTCTACACAAAGGCTCCCTCTTCAAATATCAATTTGATTTTTCCTTCCAAAAGTCAATTTGATATTTTTGAAAAATATATTTCCGCTCCAAACTCTGTGAATATTCAAATTTTCCTAAAATATTTAAAGACTCCACACACTAAAAATATATATTCTTCTTTGAATATATATATAGATATATTATTTTCAAAAAATATATATTTCTCTAGATATATATATATATATCAAACCATGTGAAATTTTATTTTAAAATTGTACCCTCACAATGAATCTCCACAACCTTTTCATAAGAGTCGCTCTTCCAAGAGTGATCCAGATTATTTTGAGAATGAAATGAAGGCAGAGATATAACAAAAAATTATATAAAGATATTTCAATAAACACAAATATACACTAATGCACAATTTTATTAATGAGAGAATGTACAGAAACTGTAAAATTACAGAGTGAATGACTCGCTAGAATGGTGGAAGCTTATCTCTGAGAAGAGAGGTGATGGCTACACTCATTCGCAAGAAGATGATGATGATTACAATGAGGCTCTAGAGGCCTTTCTATCATAAAGAAAATCCAAAACCCTAACCCCAAAAGATGAAACGCAAAAAGATTTGCGGGTCCCAATGGGGGTAGTTGATATGTTAAATTCTTAAGGGCTTAACTTTTGCATACGATCTTCGTTTGGGGTGCTTGATACCTCATCAGAAAGGTATAGATGAGGATTACACATTCCATTCATCAAAGACCATGCCTTTATCTATCGTCTGGGCATTGTCATTCCCCAAAAACGTCATTTAAGGCCTCAAAACGGCCCCAAAAGTTCAAGACCCGAAAAACCGTAGAAAAACTGCCAATATGGAAATCCATGTTTTGAGCCAGTCGGATAGGTGGGTGGCCACCGATTCCCACCTAGATCATTATTTCCCCCTTAGGAAGCAATGATCCCCATTGTGTCAAGTTCCCGTGGAAGATGGGGAAGATTTTGTTGAATCTGAACCTTGGTGAAGTGCTTGCCTTGTTGAAGAAGTTGTCTCTCTTAGCTTGTTGAAGGATGTTATGAATCTGTTGTTGGAGGGGTTGGACCTATTCAACCAATCTAGTTGCATGATCTTCCTGAGTGTGGGAGGACGTTGTCGGTGAATATGCAACATGAATAATATGAAGGGCTATGTTATAATTTTGCTTGGCTAGGAAGTGTGGAGGCACCCTTGTAGGTGAAGCCAGATTGTCTTTGTGCCTTCTACAATATTTTTGATCTACTTCTGCTAGATAGAAATGCCTTAGGTTGAGGCTGCAGTGGTCGCAATTTCCTTATGTTCACCTTATGATAGGATTGTGAAGAAGATAAAATTTGTGGTGTGAGAGATGACTTTGTGGCCCAGTTTTGTCGGGGTAGTAGTTGTAACTACCTCCGGTATCCTGTAGAACTGACCCCCCAGAGTAAAAATGACACTACAGGGTCGAGACTCATAAAAAACATGATGCTTCCACATATATGGCTGTCCTAAAAGAACATCACATAATTCCAGTGGGGAAACATCACACAATACCTCATCCTTGAAGGGATTCATGTCATAGGACAGGCGACACTGTTGGATGACACAAAGATCTCGACCCTGGTGAAGCCACTGGATGTTGTATGGTTATGGGTGTGGTGTTGTTGACAAATCCAACTACTTGATGACCTCTGTGGAGATGAGTTTATTCTTTCTTCCACTATTAACAATAATATGCAGCGGGGTCCCCTTCACCCACATCTATGAATGGAAGAGGCTCCCCCCTCCTTGGGATCCTCTAGTTATTCTGGTTGAATTGTTGTAGTTGCGAGAGTAGGAGTGGGTTCTGCATCAATTATCTACCTCCTTTTATTATTATCTGAATCATAATCTAATTCGGGGCTCAACTCTGTTTCTTTGAACTCGGCCACCAATGACTGTTTTGAGCGACATTCATTAGTTTTGTGCCAAGGGGTTTTGTGGAAGTCGCATCACTTCCCAGTTTCTTTCTTCATATTCCCCTTACCATTATTTTCTCGTGGCTTGGACTACTTGTCTTGAGGTTGATTATTTTGTGAGTTAGTGCTTCCTTTACCATACTTTTTTTGTTGCGGATTTGGAGACCCAGATTTCCTCTTATCCTGCTTCTTAAATTTCTGCTCGATTTTGATAGCATATCTATAAGAGGATCCCATAGATGATATGTCCAAAAACTCCATTTTGATTTGGATGTACTTGTGTAGAGCGTCGCGGTATTTCAGAACTAGATGTTGTTGAGAGTCTTTAATACCCAACTTGGTGTGCAAGGTATGGAAGGTATTTGTGAACTTTGACACTGTTTGGTCCTGCTTTTGATGCAGCGTGGTCCATCTCATGTACTTGTCATCATAGTTTCCCATAGGGTAATATTTCTCCTTGACCGCATCCGTACAAAAATCCCAAGTGGGCTTGGCCCCAAATATTCGAGACTCCTCTGTGGAATTTTTCTCCAACTAAGTTTCCCACCAATGTTGACATTGGGGAGAGCCTTAAGGAGCACAAAGGTGATCTTTTCTTTGTCATAAAAAATGTAAACAAAGAAATAGCCTTCTAGAAAATTTAACCATTTTTCCTAAGCATTTGCATCGATCTGACCTTCAAATATGGGAAGAAAAATGAACTTGTATCTTGAATGGGGTATCATCTCCAAAGTGACTACTTGACGAAGACGCACCTATTATTGTCGGCAATCGTTGAAGGATTTGGGAAAAATCATCCAACATCTCATTCCTCTGTTGTGCGAGGGATTTTGCGAGCAATAACTTGATGGGATATTATACTTCCTCGTTCCTCTTCTCTTCCTCTATGGGAGTCCGCTTGGGATGGCGAGAGTGGTTATCCTCAAGGGAAACTAGCTCGAGACCCAACTCTCTATATCCTGACCTCGTTGGGGACATGCACAATAAATGAAAAGGAGTAACATAATTTGATACCGTTGATCCAGATTATTTTGAGAATGAAATGAATGCGGAGATATAACAAAGAAATATACAAATATATTGTAATAAACACAGAGATACAGTAATGCACAATTTTTATTAATGAGAGAATGTACAAAAAATGTAAAATTATAGAGTGAATGACTCACTAGAATGGTGGTAGCTTATCTTCGAGAAGAAATGTGATGGCTATGCTCATTCAAAATATGATGATGATGATTACAATGAGGCTCTAGAAGCCTTTTTATCATAATTAAAATCCAAAACCCTAACCTCGGAAGATGAAACGCCAAAAGATTTGTGGGCCTCGATGGGGGTAGTTGATATGTCAACTTCTAGAGGGTGTAACTTTCACATACGATCTATGTTTGAGGGACTCAATACCTTATCCGAAAGGTCTAGTTGAGGAGTACACATTTTGTTTGTCCCAAACCATGCCTTCGATTATCATCTAGCCATTTTTGTGCCCAAAAAGCGTCGTTTAGGGCCTCAAAACTGTTGAATTTTTACTTATATAGCTAGCAGTTACGATTATTATTTATTATTATAATTATTTATCACATTAGCTACATAAATAAGATCACTGAAAGAGAGGAAATCATAGAAACAATAGAGACACACAAATTATCCTAGGAAACTCTCACGGGGAATAAAACCCAGCAAAACTTACTCAATATAGATAGACCAGAAACAAAGCATAAGATCCTCCTCTACTCATTCACTAGGAAAGAGTATTGCACCACTTAACCAATAGATACCAAGAGATAGACCAAAACCCTCCTTAACATCACGACCCCCAGTTGCAACAACTTCTCCCCCAATACTTGCACACTTTTTCCTCTTGTTGTAGAGCTCATGAATAAGTGTCCAAATGAGGCACTGGAATCCCTTATAAATAGTGGTCTAGCCAGTCTAAAATTAGTTCTGGGAAGACCTGTCACTTTTCCCTCTTAATTTACATTTAATTGTCAAGGCACAAAAGGGATGACTTTTACAAAGGCACAATATGGCCTAATTAATAAATATAATATAACAATATTATTCAACACTCCCTCTTAGGTAGAATATTCTTCGAAGTTACAATATTTCAACACTCCCCTTTAACAAGAAGGGTATTCTAAGGACAACATCAATAAAAACTAACTAGACTCAATACAACATCAGGAGTAGGAGACACATCTGGAACATTGTCTATCATATCTATAGGTCATTGAAAGTTGTTCTCATCATCAACATCAGTAGAAACTGAACATCATCATTATTTGCAGCGTGGAGTTGGAGTAACATCATCATTATCAACAACATGAAGTTGGAACATCAACATCATCAACAACATGAAGCTAGAACATCAACAACAACAACACGAAGCTGGAATAACAACATCATCAACAACATGAAGCTGGAACATCAACATTATCAAAAACATGAAGCTGAAACATAACATCATCAACAACATGAAGCTGGAACAACAACATCAATGACAACATAATGAGACAGGATCATCGACATCAGCAGCAACAACAACAAAAATAGTGAGCACTCTGACAGATCGCCCATTCAGACTTTATGGGCTCTGTCCAGGGATAATAAAATCTCGTAGGATATAAATCCTAACGAGTTACCACACTACTAACCACAACAAGTACATACATACATAGGCACTCCAATAGAGTGTCCATCCAAACCTTACGAGATATGTCCAGGGATGATCAATCCCCTAGGATATAAATCCTAACGAATTGCCCTGCTGGTGGTCAGGATACCATAGTATCATTAGCGTCACTCCCCCTTTCAACATAATTCCTTTCGGAGTACACCAAGATTGTCTTAGAAGTACTCAAACTTCACATGAGACAGAGGCTTAGTCAACACATCTACTACCTCCTCATCTGTGCCAACATACTAGAGCTTCACAACTCCCTTCTATACCAAGTCATGAATGTAGTGGTACCAGATCTCAATGTGATTCATATTATCATGGAACACTAGGTTATCTTTCATCTTTATGCAACTCTAGTTATCACAAAAGATCATGGTAGCATCCATCTCTAGGTCAAATAGACATGTCAACAACTTTTGAATCCAGATGGCTTCCCAACTGGAAAAGCATGTTGCAATGTACTCTGCTTCTATCATACTGAGAGAAATAATGGATTGCTTCCCTCCTTGCTTCGAAGTCATGGCTTACCCAAAACTGAAACAATATCTTGAAGTGGTTTTTCCTGTCTGAAGCACTTCCAGCCCAATTTGAATCAGTATAGCGATACAATTTGAAGTCACAATCTCTAGTATAACAGAGGCCATAGTCCAACAAACCCTTAAGGTCTAAGATCCACCAGATATTAACTCAAGGTGTTCACAGTAAAGCATATATCTGGTCTGGTATTTGTCAGATACATCAATGAACCAATCATCTGTCAGTATGGAGTAAAACCAACTATTTCTGAAAAAAGTATCAACCAATAACTTGAGATTCGTCTCTATAGGAGTGGACATGGATTTACGTTCCATCATGTTGAATCTCTTCAGAATTTCCACAACATACTTTCCTTGAATAAGTAAAATCTCTTATGGTCTCTGCCATACTTCAAGACCTAATAAATAGTGCATCAGGCCTAGGTCCTTCATTTCAAATTCAACGACAAGCTTCTTCTTACAATTTGTGATGAGATTTTCTTCATCTACCAAGAATAAGTAATTTACATATAGCAACAATATAACTAGTCCATAATTCTTAATCGTGAAGTAAATGTTGGGATCAACTTTACTCTTGGTAAATCCCAAGCTCATCAGAAAAATATCAATCTTGCCATACCAAGCTCTTGGAGCTTGCTTTAACTTGCATACATGAGTCTTCATGTCATGTACTTCGATACCAAATTTTCACATCACATTGTATCAAGTTACCAACCTGATACACTTGCTTAGATGCAACTCAATATGCATAATCATGTGTTGGTTCTATGTGCTTTCTATAAAGAACTATTTGTCTCACTGCCTTAGAGTATGTCCTCTACCTTTTCTGCAACTGTTCCTTCTAGAAATGGGACTCTACACCTGCAATTGTTATTTTTGAAGTTGAGAATGACTGCTCTATTCTCACTGTAGCTTCTAAACTCTGAGAGTGGCTCCTCTACTCCATCACGACAACAGATTCATCTGAAACTGAGAGTGGCTCAATATCTAACACTGAGGGTAGTCTATTCTCTTTCTCTTGAGGTAAATCAATCTTCTATTGTAGTCATGTATCCATGGCCCGACTAATGTACTACAACAACTGGCATTGGAGATAACTCAATCTCAAATACAAGGATTTTCATACCTGCTCCCTCTAAATCTCATACTATATTGACTTCTTTTAATTAATCATGTTTGTTCTATATATACTTCTTTTGATTACTGGAGCAAGTGTCTCATCATAGTTTTTTCCCTCTTCCTGGGAGAATCCTCTGGACACAAATCAGGCTTTGTATTTTTATCTGCAACATGCTTGATCTAGTATATCAATCTTGGAAGTCACCACTGACTTCCCTTCTAGTCTCAAGGAAAAATCCATATCCCAGTCCTTCTAACTAGCTTCCTCCTTTGTCACTGAAACAAGGGAATATTCCTAGGAGATTTCATATCTCCTAGAAGTATATAAAGCTACGATCTGACCTTCTCAACTTATGGCATATGTTTGTTAGTCCTGGAAGACATCTCTTTCTCCCATCTGAATCTGAGGCGGAATACTTTCTAAATGAAAGTCTCTAAGCCACTAACTCTCACTGAGATCAGGCTTACTCTGAGTCTTGATTTCTTCCAAGTCTAC
>SNQJ01S0005533.1:21104-51058 GCA_010110895.2 Picea sitchensis | reverse complement strand
CCTAGAGGAGATGTTAGTTATATCTAGTAAATGATTACAATAAGCATTTATCTCAATAGTGCTCACATGCTACCAAGTATTCAATAATAAAACTTTTCAAAGATTGCTATCACAACTATAGTGTTTAGCAGTTATCAAACTTGTAAATTTGAATATTATCAATTTAATCAATCAAACATGGAACCTGGATTCTTGTCCTCAAGAATGAGTGTGTTTCTTTTCTTCTAATTTTCCTTCACTCAAGATGACAAGTATTTTCTTCAACATGTCCTCTATACTAAGACAATAAGTTATCTTGACAGAAATCCGAGTTAGGGAATAAACTCTATAATCTCAAATTTAATCAATCTAATACTTTGACTTTAATTTTGACCAATGGTTAGTATGATAATTTCAACAGATCAAAATGCAACCTGGATATTCATAAGATTACAATAATGCCATAACAAGCAGAGGTATATCAAAGTAATCAAACCTGGGGTGCAAAGTTCCTCTAAATTTGATGGATTTGAGATCCCTATGGATCTACAATTGTTGTTTAGCCAAACGATCCTTTCTCTTGGAAATAACCTTTAAAATAATGATACAGTTTAAACATATGCAAGTACATACCTCTGACAGCATCGGTAGGTAGTGGCACCATCCGAAAACAGTGGCAAGCAATAACGAACCTTTAAAAATTCAAAGGTTCTTCAACTTGTAAATTAAAGTTAGTTGAGTATTTTCTAGGGTAAAGTGCACTAGGACAATAAAAATGAGTCCCAAAACTTCACAAAAACTTTCATTGTAACTCGTACTACAACTGGTGTTGGCACTGCAACTGGTGCTAGCACTGCAACTAACATGAAGGAACTGGTACGAAGGGACTGGCACTACAACTGCAACTGATACTGCAACTATTACTGCAACTACAACTACAACTTAGGGTTTTATGAGGAAATCCTAAACTTTCAAACTTCAAATTTTGAAATTCCGATCCAAGGACTAGATGCGCCCTCCCTGGGCGAGCTCCTAGATGTGGTTAATTCCCCCAACATCCTCCTTAAATAAGGAAAACATCACACTTAGGGTTTATGCAGAAACCCTAATTTTGCAGTAGCTACAATACTGAAAACTGGATTGTGAGTTGATATCTTTCAGGCCTGCTCTAATACCATGTTGAAGTTTTACTTATACAACTATCAGTTATGATTCTTCTTTATTATTATAATTATTTAGCACATTAGCTGCATAAATAAGATCACTGAAAGAGAGGAAATCACATAAACAATAGAGACACACAGATTATCCTGGGAAACCATCATGGGGAAGAAAACCTAGAAAAAATTCCTCAGTATAGATAGAACAGAAACAAAGCAGAAGATCCTCCTCTACTCCTTCACTAGGAAAGAGTAGTGCACCACTTAACCAAGAGATACCAAGAGATAGACCAAAACCCTCCTTGGCATCACCCCTAGTTGCAAGAGCTTCTCCTCCAAGACTTGCACACTTTTTCCTCTTGTTCCAAAGCTCATGAGTAAGTGTCCAAATTAGATGTTGGCCTCCCTTATAAATAGTGGTTTGGCTAGCCTAAAATTAGATCTAGGTTGACCTATCACTTTTCCCTCTTAATTTATATTTAATTTTCAAGGCACAAAAGGGCCAAATTTTACAAAGGCACAATAGGGCCTAATTAATAAATATAATATAAAAATATTATTCAACACTCCCTCTTAGGTAGAATATTCTTTAAAGTTACAATATTTCAACAAAAATGACCCCGGAAATTCAAGACCCGAAAAACCGTAGAAAAACTGCTAATATGGAAACCCATTTTTTGAGCCAGTGGGATAGGTGGGTGGCCACCGATTCCCACTTGCATCAACGAGGGTTTACATAGCCTCCATTTGACCTATACCAAATTTTAGTTTTGTTTTCATTTCTTTCATGAGGGTTTACACTAGATTTGAGCTACCAATCAACCTCAAAACTGACACCAGATTCGAGCTCCCAATCGACCTCAAAATTAGCGCCTCTTTCACCAAATGAAACTTGTTCGGGTCACCTTGAAGACAGACGGGTGGCTCTTTCACTAAAACCGCGACTCTCTCTTCTCTTTGGCTCAAACTGAGAAACCCTTGGCTTTCCTTTTTTGTGCACGGATTCTCCGCCTTCCTTATTGGCCTAATAACAAACACCTATGCAACTTCACAGTTTAAAGTCTCGGCTCTTTTGTGCATTGTTCACTGCGTGGGAAAAGACCAAAAAACACGAACCAACAACCAAACTTCTCTTCAGATCCACCTCTTCACAAATTCCCTCTCCTTGGGCTCAACTTAAACTTGAAAAACATCTAGGGTTTTGGCGGCTAAGGTTTCTACTCTGCCACTCCTCCTCTTCCTTCCACAAACCAAACCACATTCCCTCGGATACCACTTGTTGGGATTTAGAACCTGAAACAATAATGAAATGCAAGAAATATGCCAATATAGAAAAAATAACCATTTAGATAACACACAAGATTTATGTGGTAAAATTATGACAGTATGTCAAGGAAACATCCACGAGGCAAGGTTTATCTCTATTATTCAAGATAAGATTACAATTAGTCTTACCCACGAGACCCCAATACATCTCTTGGGCTTCATATATTTACATTTATCTTGGAACCATTACATAATTATGAGAACTACCATCGTTATACAAACTTCCAGCGGTTTCGTAAGTCAACCCCACTAAATATTTACACAAGTAAATTTTAGAATTTACAATTTCTTTTAATTTGTTGTCACAATTTAACAAGATGGAAACTAAGTTTGAGTCACTCAACAAATGCTAAACTCAGATGCAGAACATCCAACCAAAATTCCCACTGCTACCTATCAACCAAATGCTCAACATTGAGATTGCCCACCAAAATTCCCCTTGCTACCTATCAACCAAATGCTCAACAGGGGGATTGGATTAAATGCTTGGGGAGCTTCCAGTCAATAGGCACACGAAGATGTAAACAAGGAATTTTTCAGTGGGAAAATATTATGGCAGATGAAAGAGAAGATCACCAACAAATACAACTTGCAATAATTCAAAGCATGGAAGCATTTTCGTCCATAGGACGGAGTAAGTAATGCATTAGAAGATCACATCAAAGCTAAGATCAAACCATCCTATCTATCTTTGATGTCATTGTCCCAATGTTAAAGACACATGTGAAGGCTCTAGATAGGCAAATAAGGTTATTAAAATCCTTGTTGGAAAATTGGAGAAAAGCATCCCAAAATGAAAATGGAACCTCGCCTCACTCACTAGAGAAACACACATTCCCTTATGCTAAGGTTATTAATGAAACTTTTGAACCATAAGAATGTTACATCAATAATCATATGCAAGAAAAAAAAAGAGAGTTAAGTACAAGATCGTAATGCTCCAAGCAATTCAAGAATATGTTGATCTTGTGTAATTGAATCTTGTTTGAATACTTATATGTTGGGGTTTGAAAGAGAAAAATATATAAAACAAAACACTAGAAATAAACTAAGCAAGTACACATTTATAAGACACTGAGATTTTACGTGGTAAACCCCCCATACTTTGTCAAGGAAACATTCACGAGGCAAGGTATGTGTAACTTATTATTCAAATAAGTTTATAAGTTACAAATACCTCTTGGGGCTTCATGGATATATACAACATAGGTTAGGTTAGTTCGTTACATGAGTTCAAAAACTTGCTTTAGTTATACGAACTACCAAATATTTACTATAAGTAAATTTGTATTATTATCATAGCTTCTTCTAATTTTTGTCATAATTCCAACATTATATATAGGATGAGAACTAAAAATGGGGAAGGGGCATTTTGCTTGTTTCACTTTTGTAAAACTTCTTTATAAAAATATCAATGGGAAGCCACTTTTGAGAAGATTTTGAGAGAAACACTACATGTATCTGGAACTATTATCTTGTTGAGTGTTGGAGTTGTATTAAGAATGTTTCTTTTATAGTGCAAATTATTCTCATGTTAAAGAAAGCATGTTTTTTTCTCTCAAATGTTTCCTTAAATATATTTGGTGATATGTTTACATTGCAAGTTACTCTATTTTAGAGAGGAAACCTTAGAGTAGAATTTGGTGTGCATTTACATTTAACATAATAGAGTTCAAACCAAACTTTGAAACCCAATAATTGTTGTTCACCATAATCTAGATGGGTACCCTATTCCAAATAGTGTGAGATCTAAACCCTTACTCTTAAGAAGGGCATTTCCCCTATCAACACATTAATATGGTGAATTGATAAAATACATTAATATTGCCAAACAAAATTTCCTAAGATTCATTTTCTTTTAATAATAGATATTATGTAGTTTTAATAATGTTATTTTTATGTATGTATAAATTTGTGAATGAACATTATTTAACCCACATTAAATTTATTATTATTATATTTTAAAATTTGTATAATATTTTATATTGGGTCATATTGATATATGTTGCATCAGCACCATGGAATGTACTATACAATCTATTTAATTCAATACCAAATTGTAATTTACATTTCTTATCAATTAAAAATAAATTAAATCTCAATTATTAATTACTAAAAAATATTCATTTATTTTTTAAAAAATCAATAAAATTAAAAATTACATAAATTCATATAATCATTATAATAAAATAAATTAATTACAATTTAAACGTTATTAAAAAATAAGCTTATATTTTAAAAAAGTAAAAATTTACTTGAAAATTAGAGAGGTTTAAACTTTCCACTTCTCTAATATTAACCATATATAACGTTTTAATTGACCCATTTTTAAAGTCTTTACATTTAGATTGATTGATTTTATATATAAAGGAGATAAGAGCGAGTCTTTGATAAATATCATATGGACCAAGATAAGAACAGGTCTTTAAGAAATATCATATGGACCACTCAGCAAAATAAATCCATGTTAATTGATTTTATAAACATAAAGCAGACAACAAATCAAAGGCCTGCCTCTTTTCTACTTTCATCGTTCTCTTATTTCAATCAATCAATCAAATAAAAAGCTATAAACACCTACCATGATAAAAAGCTCTAGGAAAAGTATGTATCCATGGATGCCTCTTTTACTTTCTGCAAACAAAGAGCCTGCTAAGGAGTTTAGTGGGAGCTTTAGCTTTAGATTTCGTCTGTGTGATGGGAGTAGGTCCGGGTGACGCTTTACTGATAAAATTGATGCCTCTTTCGTCCTCATCTTGCCAAAGCCATTTCTTGTTTTCATTATCCATATTTGAAAGAGCTTCTTCAGGAGAAGCCAATGCTTTCAACTGTGTTCCCAGAATTTGAATAGTCTGTTGACACTTTACTAATTTTTCATTCGCTTTTACAACCTCCACCTCCACCTCCTGTTGGTAACAAACAATTCAAAAACCATCATAACAGTTAAATCTAACTGGATACATTTCAATGATATCCTATTCCTGAAAAAATCGCCAAATTGTATCCCACTCTAGGTTAGGTTTCCCAGATTAAAGATATCGGATGATTATTCAAAAACCATTTTAGATGAAAAGGAAAAAAAGTATATTGGCTTACCTTTTTCACCTTCTCGTGTTCGTCCTGTGCTTCATTGGTCTCCATGAGGGCTTTCTTGTCCCTTAATCTTTGAAAAAAAATCCAAGAATGCGAGGAGGATCAGAAAAAAATCCATGTAAAATACCATGAATTTGGTAAATATTGGATAGGGAAGCTTACTTTTGTAGGTCTGTTTGAAGCTCCTGGTGACGTGCTGCCAAATCTCGATGCTCTTTCTGCTCAGATTCAAGCTCCTTGTTCAACCCATCAATCTGTTGATGCAACTTATCTATTTCCATTTCACAATCCCTGAGACGAGATTGTAATTGAGTTTTAGTCTCTTTTGTGTCCTCTACTACTTGGGTTTCCTTGAGAGTACTGCTGATGGAAGAATTGTCTCTCTTTATACTTCTGAGCTGATCGACATGATAAACACTCAGATTACTCATGCTATCGCATTCTTCCTGATCAGAGAATCCATTTGCATGCGGGGAACTGGCATGGGATAAGATGGAATTGAGGAGGGAGAAGAGCTCTTGAAGAAATTGGAGGAGGGGAGCAGTGGCATTGTCCTGAAATCGACGATGGGTGATTTCCTCTTTGGCTTGAACAAGTTTTCCCATTTCAAGATTCAAACGGGAAGCTCCAGGATGGATGAGTTGAACTATCTCGTCAAGGATGGCAAAATTATCAGAGCTCTGGTCATTTTTTGCGGCCTTCTTGAAATCATCGAGCTCTGCCAAGAGAGCCGATGCCCACGATTCAGCACAGCTCATTTCATCTTCGTTATTCTCATCAAGATGTACTGTAGATGCCACGCTGCTGGCATTATCTACTGAATGGCGAGAATGAGAATGAGAATGGCGAGGAGATTTCAAGGTTGGTAATTTTGACGCAGAGAGCTGGAGGAGGTCATGGTCCATCAAGATTTTGCTTGAATCAGGTGAGCTTGGACAAAGCTTGGTTACTGATGATCTGCTTGGCTGGGATATATTCCTACCCTTCTTGCTCACTAATCCTCTCAGCCTCTGGCATTCCGATTGGAGCTGAGCGATCTTTCTGACGTTCTCCAGGTATTGCATGTGGGAAACCTCTGCAGCTTTCAATGAGTGTTCCCTCTCTTCGCTCCGGATTTCGATTTCCTTGTTAAGCAAGTGAAGTTCATACTTTAAACGAGACTTGTCCTTTTCTGCGATCTCGAGTTTCATCTCCATGGTGCGTAATTCATCTTGGGTTCTCCTTTTGGAATGAAGGAGATCTTGGTATGAGGTGAAGAGGAGACTCTTTTCGGATTTCACCTTATCGATCTCTTCCCTGGCCAATTGAAGTTCTATCTGGCAGTCATTCAAGGTACTTTTCAGTTCAACCTTCTCTGCAATTGCGGCTTCCAGCTCACGCTTTGAAGTTGCGGCTTCAGCTTGAGCATTTTCCCATCCTACGTCGAAAACAAAAGGAAAATAATATATTATCAAATCTCAAGAATTTTTTTTTCATTGGGTGGGGTAATCTACAATATAACGCCACTGGATGCATGAAATTGAGTAGAATCCAAACAATCCAGGGTTGATAAAGTACACAACAGGATAATTGGCACAGTTTTTCATGAAAATTTGATTCAAAATTATTTTTTCTTTTATTAAAAATTTAAAAAAATGGTTAGAATGAATGGTAGATTTGAGTGATTGAGTATGTATAATTTTAATGTTTCTAAATTTTTTTTTGATAGATTGAATCCATTTATATATTCAAAAATATAATTTAAATAAAAAAAAATAGTAATTTCACTTGAATGTATATCTGTTTCATTAAATACAAATAAAAAAATTTGAAAAGTAAAATATTTAAACAACTCCTTTTTAAAATACTCTCTATATGGTTTAATTATATTCAAATTTGTCAGCAAAACCTGCGATAACCCATCCTACATGTTTTTTCAAGCTTTTACTTTTCAGAAAGTAAGCAGTGTCTATGGCAGGGTGCACTTTCACTTGGTCAATATTATGCATCAGCAGACTTTTTGTCTGGAACTTTGATGTAACTGGTAGCCTGGTACGATATTTACTTTGTTGATAATATTTAACTTTGAACACAATTAAGAAAACTATTATTTATTAATTATAATGAATCAAAACTGATAACTACAATGAAAATGGAGTAAATATGAATTCTGAAAAATTGATTACAATGTAAATATAATCTCTAATAAAAAATATTAAGCGTCTTAAATATGAAAGAGTTTTTGAATCGATTTAGATGAGTGAAATCGCTATTCGAACAACAAATTTCACAATTTCAGCGATTTTAAGGGTTTACACGAGATTCGAAGGAAATTCGAAAATGGGGCAATATGAATACCAATTATGCTGCTTAGTCTCAGGCTACGATTCAATCAAGATTTCAAGGGGCAATCAAGGTTCTGATCAGTGCTATGTGAAAATTAATTGAAGGCTATGTGGAAATAATCGATTGAAACCCACAAACCCTAAATTATTCCTTTGATGCAATCAAGGGATTTTAGAGAAATAGGTTCGGCTTACCTGTATACTCTTCTCTACATTATAGTTAGGAAAAATGTTTTTCAAAATTGTTAGTAGTAATTTGGTCGACCCAAGCAAGTAGTAGCAGGTAAGGAATCTGTTTAGCTGAGAGAGGAAGCCGAATCGGTTCAGTTGGAAGAGAAAGAGGTGAAATTATTGGAAGACATAATATGAGTTATCTAATTGTAATATTTACTGTTAAGAGGAAAGAGAAAAGTCAACCAAACATTTGTATTCATCTCACATTCTATTAACCATTATAGCCATAAGAAAAACACTATTACATTAAAAAATCACTACTACTTTCAGAGGAAATCAAATAAATTTCACACACAAATGAACTATTTAGATTATGATTAACCAGTTTGAAACAATTTCTGCTAAACAATGCTGACAACCAAGTAACAAACTACTGGGTAATCGGTAATTGGAAATAGAAAAGTTATAGTGATAAGAAAATCACTACTAAGTAGCAAACTACTGGGTAAGAGGAAATAGAAAAGTCTACCAAAAATTTATATTCATCTCACATCCAATTAACCATTATAGCGATAAGAAAATCATTACTACTTTCAAAAGAAATCAAAGAAATTTCACAACCAAATGAACTATTTAGATTATGATTAACCAGTTTGAAACAATTTCTACTAAATAATGCTGACAACCAAGTAGCAAACTACTGGAAACTGCAAAAGGGAGAGAAAAAATATTAAATTCTATAAACTATTTTAAAATGTTAAACACAACTTTTCCAACTATATTTTTCACAAACACTCGAATATTTATGCAAAAATCTAATATTCATCCCACAACTAATCAACCATAACTCACCACCTATAATGGATACCAATCCAAGAAGTTACACAACAAAGTCAACCAATTTGATCTCGACTACACCATCACAATTCACCACCTAGAATGGATCTTAATCCAAGAAGTTGTGTATCCAAGAAGTTACACAACAAAGTCAACCAATTTGATCTCGACTGCACCATCACAATTCACCACCTAGAATGGATCTCAATCCAAGCAGTTACACAACAAAGTAAACCAATTTGATTTCGAGTACACCAGTTTTGACACAATTCCTGGAACGTGCCCTGCTCCTTAAGCAAGCTCACTGATCAAGTATTGAAACTGAAGATGTATGCAATCCTGAGGTGTATGCTAACCCTGCCTTTAAATGGGTAGAAGATTGTTACCTGAAACCGCCTCTTCCAAAAGTTTTTCATGCTGCTTCACCATATCTGCTTTGCTCGTTTCTGCCAACTCTTCCTCAAAGTGCACTTCCTGCTACACCAATAATATAGAACATCTAAATCATTTCAAAAAATTAAATCTAAATCATATGAGTCTGATAAGAAATTAATGTCCTACCACATGAGTCTGACCAGTCGTGGAGGTAACACTAGCCTTCTCTTCTTCCCTTTCCTCCGGCTTCTTATTCCATGGCCAGTTCTTTCGTCCCATCTGGTTTTGCAAACAGGAAATACAAAAAAAGCTGATTCATCTACGCAATTTCTTCAAGCTTTGTCACAGTGAAACTAGACATAATTCCTTGTGCTTAGTTGCAGCTTTGTCTAATTAAATGTAATAAAGTCCACATCCATAGTTACCTGCACCGCACTGCACTCTGATCAAGTACTGTTGCAGAATGTCAAATGGCAGTACAGTATCGTTAATTTTGTTGGAGATATGGCATTATAGTTGGATTGGATTCATCTTCNATAAGAAATTAATGTCCTACCACATGAGTCTGACCAGTCGTGGAGGTAACACTAGCCTTCTCTTCTTCCCTTTCCTCCGGCTTCTTATTCCATGGCCAGTTCTTTCGTCCCATCTGGTTTTGCAAACAGGAAATACAAAAAAAGCTGATTCATCTACGCAATTTCTTCAAGCTTTGTCACAGTGAAACTAGACATAATTCCTTGTGCTTAGTTGCAGCTTTGTCTAATTAAATGTAATAAAGTCCACATCCATAGTTACCTGCACCGCACTGCACTCTGATCAAGTACTGTTGCAGAATGTCAAATGGCAGTACAGTATCGTTAATTTTGTTGGAGATATGGCATTATAGTTGGATTGGATTCATCTTCTTCAAGAAATGGGTAGACGAAATTGCTTTATTCCCTGGCTGACTAACTTCCAAAGTATCGCTTCCGCTGGCTAAGGCTGTAAGAATATCATAAAACAAAAGAGAATGGAGCTCGAACGCTAAAGTTAAAAAAAAAAAATCAAAGATACGCCGCCCACAAAAAGAAAGCCAGTGGAACCAATTAGTGAAATAGTTCATCACGCATCTGCCACCTTTTTATCACTTTACTTCATTTCAAGGGACCTGGAAAACAATACACATGGATACTTAACCAAAAGGCAAATCCTTGTTACTATTTTAATGGAAAGCTTTGAAGCGTGATTGATCAAACCCAAATCTTAACATGCAATAAGAAGCACATTAGCTTGCCAATTAATTAATAAGCATAAAAGGAAAAGCATGCTCTGTATTCTTCCTTTGCCGAAAGCATATGGTGATGGGAGTTTTTCTCACCACAAAGCCCCCACATGTTATAAAAGTTTTCATTTGGCATGAAATTTATGTCAACGGAAGTGGTTCAGGATGTTCATAGTCTCTCATATGACATCTACATGGCAATCACAATAATTCTTCATACATAGCAACCATCACAATCTTCATAGCTAACTACACTATCTATTTTGACACTTTCACTTCAGTTTCATATTAAGATTTGCATGATTAGATAAGGTTTTGAGATGTAATGTTCAGTAATAAAGCATATAGAGTATGTGTGACTCATCTAGGATTAAACATTTAAAGGAGTGCAACTCCATTCAAATAAATAAAGCAGTATAAATTTTATTTGTATTTTTAATGGTTTATAGGTTTTATAAAATGTAATTGTTATTGGAACGGTCATGCCCCCAGGAGTTATGCTCAAGTTTAACCTTGGCATCTCGTGGACGTGCGACACCAGAACAGTGCTTTCTTGGAAGCTTGGCTCAACGAATGATACTTCATTCAGACTATGCCTCTTCACCTAGAGTATACCCATACTATGTTCTAGGCTACGAACAAGTCACATCCTTACTCTATGCAACTCCGTTGTATACTTAGACATTTGTTAACATTCTTTAACACTTAGTCAATTTGGCATACAACATAAAACATGTGAAACACAAGGGACAAATATAGTGCAGGAGGCACCAACGGTGCCTAATACCCTGCTTCGTTTTATTATATTGCGAAACATAAACAATTTTTTACAAAGAGGATGTTACTGCCCTAATTACATAGATGGCCAGAGTCTTACGACTCTACCTCATACATCAAAACTTTCCAGACCTACAATTATATCACAGCAAGACTTCCCCCTGTTGTTCCTACTTGCCTTAGCCTGAGGTGTGCCCCACTTGTGCGCCTAGCCTTATAGCTCTGTGTCTCTTGCCTTCACTTTTTTCTTTCCATCCTTTGGTTGTGCCCTTGCTCTTCTAGAGACTCCAAGGGACCCTTGTGTGAAACGTCGTGTCTTTTGGGTGTGTTGTGCCCCTTCACGAATCATCACACTCAACCAACCATCGCACCCCTTTATGGACCTAGTGCACCCAAACGAACCCATTCGCCTATCAATCATCACATCTCTTAGACCGACGTGTCCCATCCTTTGGTGTGTGCCTCTTGCCTTGTGCTTTTCCTTGAGCCAATCGTCATGACTCTTCATGGGTTTGTCGATGGGGTTGTCCAACCTCTCCGGTGCGCCCATGCTACCAAGGGAAGACGGGTCCACTACTTGGGCGTGCTCCCAAGTTTCCTTTCCCTTTCCAAATGAAACCCAAGTCTCTGTCATTTGTCGCAAGGAAAAAAGGTGTGTGCTCCCTTGGGCTTGCATGTCACCATTGTGCCCCAAGGTGCTCCCATAATACAAGTTCTTTCCCAACCGTTTGCTTCCCTCCTTTTGCTCTTCATCTGTTTCATCGTTGAATATGCCCAGGGAGCGCACACGCTCAGTGGGTGTCCCAAAAGTCCTTACAACCTCCCCCACTATACTTGTTGTCATCCCAACAACTTTCGTACCACTTGCTATCCGTAGCGAACTTTGTCAAACTATTGAATCATGTCCTCATATTTCCACAAGGAATCATATCTCTTCCAATTGTTCTCTTCGTCGGGTTTTTCCTTCCAATGGACAAAGTACTTGAATGCACTTGACCCATGCCTCGTCCCAAGATGTGATGCACCAAAATATTCTCTACCTCCAACTCTAGCTTATCTGCAACCATGTCTAGTGGTCTATATGGTTGATCTAGGTGGATATCTATGGCCACCCACCTATTCCATGGGCTCTAAAAACAGTTTTCCATCTTTGTAGTTTTTTTTACAGTTTTTTGGGTTCCAAATTTTTGGGGTCGTTTTGAGGCCCTAAATGACATTTTTTGGGAAAACAAGGAGCAACATGATTATACCTACGATGTTTCTCACATAAAAAGTTGTATTCCTCGGATACATCTTTCTAACGGTGTATCAAGCACCCAAAACGAAGATCGTATGCAAAAGTTACACCCCCGGAAAGTTGACGTATCAACTACCTCCATCGGGGCCCGCAAACCTTCTGGCTTTTCATTTTCCCGGGTTAGGGTTTTGGATTTTTCTTATGTTAAAAAAGGCCTTTAGAGCCTCATTGTAAAATCATCTTCTTGCGAATGCGAGTAGCCGTCACATCTCTTCTCAAAGATAAGTTGCCACCATTCCAGCGAGTCTTTCACTCTGTATTTTTACAGTCTCTGTACATTTCTTTCATTAATAGAAATTGTGTATTACTGTATCTTTGTGTTTATGGTTGCATCTATGATACATTTATGTTATATTATTGGATATCTACGATATCTCTGTGCATTTCTGTGTTATATCTCCTCTCTCATTTCGTGTCGAAAATAATCCGGATCAGTGGTATCAGAGAAGGCTACTCTTGATCGTTTTTCAGTGCATGTCCCCGACGAGGTCCGAGTATAGAAAGTTGGGTCTCGAGCTTGTATCTCTTGAGGAAAATTGCTCTCGCACACCCAAGAAACCCTTAATGGTGGAAGAAAAGAAAAACGACATAGTAGATGATTCTATCAATTTGTTACTTGAGAAAGCTCTCACGTGACAGAGGGACAAAATGATGGAGAATTTTTCCCACATCCTTCAACACCTGTCGATAGCATTGGGCACATCTTCATCAAGAAACCACTTTGGAGGCACCTAGCCTTTTAAGGTACAAGTCAATTTTGATATTCCTATATTTGAAGGTCACATAGATGTGGATGCCCCAGACAAATGGTTAAATCTGTTAGAAGGTTATTTCTCTATTCACAATTTTTCTGATAGAGAAAATATCATCTTCGCGCTCCTTAAGGCTCTCCCCCATGTCAAACATTGGTGGGAAACTTACTGAGAGAAAATTTCGACAGAGGAGTCTTGAATATATGGGGCCGAGCCCACTTGGGATTTTTTTGTGGATGTGGTAAAGGAACAATATTACCCTGTTGGCAACTATGAGGACCAATACATGATATGGACCACACTGCAACAAGAGAGGGGCCAAACAGTTATGGATTTCACCAATACCTTCCATACCTTGTGCACCAAGTTGGGTATTAAAGACTCTATGAAACATCTGGTTCTGAAATACCATGGGGCTCTACACAAATACATCCAAACTGAAATGGATTTTCTAGACATCTCATCACTCGATTCTGCTTATCGATATGCTATTAAAATTGAGCAAAAGTTTAAGCACCAGAACAAACGGGATTTCAGATATGTAAATATGCAACAACCAAAGTATGATAAAGATGAACCTAATAAACAGTCTCCTGAAAACCAGTCCAAGCCACAGAAAAAGAAGGGTCACGGGAAGACAAAGAAGGACACCAAAAAATGGTGTGATTTTCACAAAAGCCCCTAGCACAACACCAAGGAATGTCGCTCAAAACAATCATTGGTGGCCAAGATCAAAGACAAGGAGTCAAACCCTGATTCAAAATCTGATTTTGAAAATACTGGTAAAAGAGCGATCATCGACGCAGACCCCACTGCTATTGTCACGACTGCAGCAATTCAACCAGAAGAACCAACATATCATGAAGAGGGGGAGTGGCTTTTTCATTCACATATGTGGGTGAAGGGGACCCCGTTGCATTTTATTGTTGATAGCGGAATCTAGAGGAACCTCATCTCAGCAAAGGTTTTCAAACAGTTGGGATTGTCAACAACACCACACCTGTAGACATACAACATCAGGTGGCTTCAGAGGGACGAGATCTTCGTGTCAGCGAGCAGTGTCGATTGTCATATGACATCCATCTCTTCAAGGATGATGTATTATGTGATGTTTCCCCATTGGATGTCTGTGATGTTCTCTTGGGCCAACCATATATGTGGAAGCGCCATGCTATCTATGAGTTTCGACCTCGTAGTGTCATTGTTACTCTGGGATCCCATCTCTACACGATACCAGAGATAGTCCCAACTACTGTCCCACCTAAACAGTGTCACAAGTTAGTATCTCATACTACAAAATTCAGCTTCTTCACAATCTGTTCAAAAGGTGAACAGGAGGATACTGCAACCACTACAACCTCGGTCCAAACACCTTCTATCCAACAATAGCAGGTCGACAAGATTGCAACAAAGCACAAAAATTCCTTTTGCACACAGNCACAAACTGAGCAACACGACGTCTCCAACAAGGCAAGCATCTCACCAAGATTCAGATTCAGCAAATGCTTCCCTCTCTCCCCCGGGAACTCAACGCAATGGATATCATTGCTTCCTAAGGAGGGAGGATTGATCCAGGTGGATATCGGTGGCCACCCACCTATTCCATGGGCTCGAAAAACAGTTTTCCATCTTGGCAGTTTTTTTGGCAGTTTTTTGGGTTCCAAACTTTCGTGGTTGTTTTGAGGCCCTAAACGACGTTTTTTGGGAAAATGGGGAGCAACATGAAAGTTTCTATGATGATGCTCACATCAAAAGTTGTATTCCTCAGATAGATATTTCTAACGGTGTATTGAGCACCCCAAACAAAGATCATATGCAAAAGTTACACCCCCGGGAAGTTGATGTATCAACTACCTCCATCGGGGCCCACAAACCTTTTGGCTTTTCATCTTCCGGGGTCAGGGTTTTGGATTTTCATTATGTTAAAAAATACCCTTACAGCCTCATTGTAAAATCATCTTCTTGTGAATGTGAGTAGCCGTCACATTTCTTCTCAGAGATAAGCTGCCACCATTCTAGCGAGTCTTTCACTCTATATTTTTACAGTCTCTGTACATTTCTTTCATTAATAGAAATCATGTATTACTGTATCTTTGTGTTTACGATTGCATCTCTAATACATTTATGTTATATTATTGGATATCCGCGATATCTCTGTGCATTTCTATGTTATATCTCTGCTCTCATTTTGTGCCGAAAATAATCTGGATCAATGGCTCAACTTGACTCGGGTCATCTAGGTATCTTTGTCATAACTTCGATTGGTTAACATGGAAGACAGGATGAATGTGTCGCATGTGGAATGACAATTCCAATCTATAGGCAACGTTGCCAATATTCTCAAAAACTTTGAACGGTCCCTCATACCTCTGCATAAGAGATGGAGCCATCCATTTAGGTGTTGGGAATTGATCTATACTCAGCTTGAGTAAGACCAACTCTCCTACTTGGAATTATACATCACGCCTGTTGCGATATGCCCACTGCTTCATTTTTTCTATTATGTTAGTCAAGTGTGTGAGAGCTATCTCCAACCGATCATGCCAACTCTTCATGAAACCCACGACTGATGGATATGTCCCATAATATCCCAATGTCACAAAATGAGGAGTTGTGGGTTGTTGTTCATTCGTCAACTTGAATGGACTATAGCCCATCATTGAAATCTTATGCAGGTTGTAGCTAATTGGGCGATGTCCAACAAGTCTAACCAATTCACCTGATCCTCCTGCACATAGTTCTGCAAGTAGTCTAACCTGATTCACCTGATTCATTCAGTCTTCCCATCTATATATGGGTGGTAGTATGAACTCTTCAACAAATTTGTCCCCACAAGCATGAACAATCTTTCCCAAAACTTACTTGTGAACCTTTCATCTCTATCGGACACAATGTTCAGAGGAAGACCCCAATACTTCAATATGTGCTTGAAAAGAAACTTTGCAACTCCTTCTGCACTGCAAGGCATCTTCGTCACAACTAAGACAACATACTTAGAGACTTGATCCACCACAATCAAAATCTTGTTGTATCCTTGCACCATTAGAATTTGTGTGATGAAGTCCATCGAGACACTCAACCATAGTCTCTTTGGAATCGGTAAAGGTTGCAACAATCTTGCTCTCATTCTAGTGTTTGTCTTATCTTGATGACATATAAGGAAAGTGTGAATGTACTCTTCCACATCTTGCTTCATCCACTCCCAAAAGTATCCTCACTCCAACAATGCCATCATTCTTCGTTGTCCAGGGTAATCAGCCAAGGGTGGATCGTGAAATTCCTTCATAAGTTCCCTCCTAAGGTTGGATGACTTAGGGAGATAGTTTCACTCCCTAAAGTACAACCGTACATTGCGTATCCAAAACTTGCATGTTTTCCATCCTTCACCTACTTAATGATGTTCTTCGTTGTGTGATCACACTCTAACCCTTCCTTGATTTGTTCGTACAACTCTTCCAAGACATGAATCTAACTACCTCCTGATGTAGGAAACTCGTCGTCCTCCTCTAGGACAATGAGTTGTGCCTTTATTCTCAAGGAATTCTCTACAACGTTCAGCTTCCCCAACCTATACTCAATATTCATGTCAAATTCTATGAGGAAATCTTGCCACCTTTCTTGTTTGGGTGACAAATTTAGCTGCATTGCGAAGTAACTTGTTGCAACATTGTATGTCTTCATGAAAAATGGCTTTCCCAACAACTAGTGTCTCCAATTATACAAAAAATGTACCACTGCAGTCACCTCCTTCTCATGAATGGGGTATCTCCATTCACAATCTTGGAGCTTTCTTCTCTCAAAGGAAATTGGGTTTCCTTCCCATGTTAAAACCCCTCTAATGACAAAGTCTGATGCATTTATCTGCACTTCAAACGATTACTCAAAGTATGGTGTTTTCAACACGGGAGTAGTGATAGTTCTTTGTTTTGGCTCTTCAAATGTAGAATTTATCCTCTCTATCTAGTTCCATGATCTCTCCTTTTTCAACAAGTCAGTCATCGGTGCAACAATCTTGGAATAGCCCTTTACGAACTTTCGATAGTAGTTGCTTAGTTCAAGGAAGAATCTCACATCATGAACTGTTTGCGGCTCTTCCCAATCTTAGATTTCCTTGACCTTCATGGGGTCCATGAGAATGCATCCTTGGCCAATACAATTCCCCAAGAACGGTATCTCAGTCTACCCAAAAACACACTTGGACTTCTTCAAGAGCAGTTGGTTATGTCACAGTGCCTCAAAGACCCATGCTAAATGTTTATTGTGCTCCTCCATAATTTCTTTGTACACTACGATGCCATTCAAATAAACCACAATGAACTTTTCCAAAAACAACCACAATACGTCATTCATCAATGTGAAAAAGGTTGCAGGGGCGTTGCACAACCCAAAGGGCATCACTAGGAACTCATAGCTCCCATACCTTGTCACCATGGTTGACTTCGCCTAATCTCCATCTACAATCTGCACCCAATAATACCCATGTCGCAAGTCAAGTTTTGAAAACACCTTGGCCTTGGAAAACTTGTCAAAGCAATCAACGACTAAAGGAAACAGGTATTGATTCTTCACATTTTGTTTGTTCAATGCTCGATAGTCCAAACACATCCCCAACTCTGAAGTGTCCTTCTTCTTATAAAAGAGAACTAGGGCGCCATATGGTGACCTGGATAGACAAATGAAGCTAACATCAATCAATTGTGTCAATTGTCTCTTCAACTCTTCCAAAGCAGGTCCGAACAATCGCCAAGGAGCTCTTCTTGGTGGTCGCAGCTTAGGCTCTAGCTTTATATGGTGGTCAATAGTGCGTTGCGGTGGGATCACTTTTGACAACTCATCTGGAATTTTTTTCACAAAATCACCCAACAAGTCAGTGAACTCAGGTGGAATAGGAGTCCCCACTCCATCTTCTTGAACTTCTCCAGCAATTTCTACATAAATCTGCGATCCATTCTGCCTTTTTTCTCTCTACATACTCAACACAGACACAAGCTTCACCTTTCCACGAGACTTCCTTGTGGTCATGTGCATAACCTAAGTTTTTTTTTCACCAAGTATAATTATCTTGTCCATCCATGGCATGGGGACCAAATGCGTCCTCCTTAGGAACTCCTGCCCAAGAATCACCTCAAATTCATCCATATGAATCACTGTGAAGTTAGCCTAACTTACCAGCTTATCAAGTTGAATGTGAAATAAGGAGACAACACCAGTTGTTTCCTTTTCGTTAGAGTTTACTTCCTTCACCGCAACTCCACACGGGGAGGATCTAAGTCCCAACTTTTTCGCTACCTCAGTCTTCATAAAGTTGTGCGAGGCACCTGAGTCAACCAGAGCTTGCATTGTTCTTCCGTTGATAACAATATCGACAAAACAAAAATGATGGTCTTGGCTTCCAAGCTTTCCACCTAAGGAACCCAATGCACCAACCCTTCGTAGCTTACGACTAATCGAGCATTGCCACTCTTTCTCTGTTAAGTGACAAAGACAAACAAAATCACAATACAACATACCTGGGTTGTATTCATCTTTCGTAGACTGTGTGGGGGAACCCATTGATCCATGACTTGGTTCCAAGGTGCTTCATTACAAGTCCTTGTAGATCATGGTTTTCTTCCCAAACCAAGACTCTTCTCCTTCAAGTCGCGATGGGACACTTGAGTTGACTTTCCTTTATTCATGTACAACCTACTTCCATTGTAAAACTTCATGTGCCTATGTTCAAGGAGTTGCACCACCCTAGGTCACCCCACTTCCAGATTGTGCGAAGCGTGTCATACTTTTTGTTGTGTCTCTGCAAAACTCTTCATTGTAAAACTACTTTGATACCATCTGTCACACCCCCAAGAGTCATGCCCAAGTCCAACCTTGGCATCTCGTGGACTTGTGACACCACGACGGTTCTCTCTTGGTAGCTTGGCTCAACCAAGGATACTTCACCTAGACTATGCCTCTTCACCTAGAGAATACCCTTACTCTATTCTAGGCTACAAACAAGTCACAACCTTACTCTATGCAAATCAGTTGTATACTACATTTGTTAACATTCTTTAACACTTAGTCAATTTGGCATACAATAGAAAACATGCAAAACGCAAGAGACAAATATAGTGTGGGCGACACCAATGATGACTAATGCTTGGCTTCATTTTATTATACTGCGAAACAAAAACAAAGTTTTACAAAGAGGGTGTTACTTTGCCAGTTACATAGATGGGAAAAGACTCACCAGGGAAAATTTTAGGGGCTATATTTCGCCCATGGGCTAATTTTCTATGTTTTTTCCAAAACAAATCTTCACCAATTTCCATTTTTTTCTAAAAGTGATTTGCCCAAATTATGTAGAATAAAATTATTTTACCTTAAAAATAGCCCAAATTTTATAGAAACTATATAAAATCCTTAGAAATTTGAATATTTTTACAAAAATATCGCCAAACATTTTATACTTTTCACATTATGGACTAGTAAGATTCGCAAAGCTTTCTACATTCTAAGATAAATTTACATCCTTAAAATTATCCCTGGTTCAGGTGGAAAAGGAAGGCGTCCAAGAGGCTGGGCAGGCGATAGGAAGTGTATGGATGATGTGTTGAGGCATTGGCCAGACCTTCCAATTCACCATGGTGGGATGCATGACTTATATGAAGGGTATTCTAAAATTAATGCAAGGGTGCATTGTGTATGCATGATTAAGTTATAACATTGTGCAAGTGAGGAATTGCACACATGCATAGAGTTGTGTATGCTTGAAAGCATTATGGAATGTGTTTTGGGGAATTCATGCATATACTATAGAAATGATTGTGCTAACAAATGAAATTTTATAATTATTACAAACTTATGAAGTTGAGAACATTTTAGGGGTTGTTAAACACTACAACAAAAGAGTTGTAGGTTAAAGTAGTAACATGAGTATGGACTACATGAAAGATATGTTAGGGAAACAAAGTAATGAAAATAAATATGGCTAAAAGAAGGGAAATATTGGTTGTTGATAATGCATATATAGAGAATGATAGGTTCATTCTGGTTAATAAGATGAATGGATTGAAGTGACTAAATTGTTAACTGTAAACAATTATGAAATCACTTTGTGAGTTTTTGAAAATATTATAATAAAAGTATATTGTACAGGAAAATACTAGCAATCTATTTGGTTGAAGATAAGATGCAAGTATTGCAGGAAAAGTGGTCTCAAGTAGGGCGTTGTTGAAATCCATAATAAATATTGATGCTTTTCGCTGCAACAACCAATAAAATATGAGATAGAATCTCATACTTGGGAAAACTTTGAATTTCCTTATACCAACAATTTAAATTTCTAAATGAAATTGTTATGATATTGTCTCACGTTGATAGTATGTGTGTGATACAGATGAGATGATGGTTATTGAGATTGCAAATTTCAAGAAAACAGGTTATTGTTTGGACACTGGAGCCCTATGATTTCCATAGAGTGTATACCCTTGGTGGGGTTTGGTAATGAGTTAGCGCACTTCTTGTATGCAAAATCCTTGGCAAGATAGATCGTTGGAGGATCGTGTAATAATGAAGGGATGGTTGAGCCTGGAAGGGTGAGTGTAGTAAGGAAGAGACAACTCAAGAATGCATGTGGCATGGTGACTAGAATCATGAGAGTGTGTCAGAAAGAACAGTGAGTTGAATCCTTTCCCAAAGCAACTATGTGAAATAGAGAAAAATACTTCCAATTGAAGTATGAAGACATGAATATGGTGCTTGGAGAGAAGAGCATGAGAAGGATAACAAGCTTTAATATCAAAGGCATGGATCTTTTTGAAATTTTTTGAATCTACATTGTATATAGTGCACTGAGGACAATGCATAAATAAGGGGGAGGGGAATGTAATACCCCCAGGATGAAACCCAATTGTAAAGGTACATATGTTTTATAGGATGGTGAGCTGGGACATTATAGGCTAGAGTGCATGTGTAATTATTAGGCTGGAAAGATTAGATGCTAAATGAACAATGATCATATTAGTGTAATATGTAATCACTCATATTATTAAAAAAATACATCACTGATGAAGACCAAGTCAGGCAGAAGAGTATGGGGGGATAGAACTCCACTAGAATAGAAAAGGGGCTAAGAGTCTAGGAAGAGGGGCTAAGCCAAGGCGGATTAATCCCAAGGGAATATATTATATTAATATTTTCTAAAGTCTAATTATATGTCATTTTATCTTAAGTTCCTAAGGATGGGGAACATACCACCAAGTGGGGACAAGGTAGTTCCCAACATGAAAAGTGTCAAGTCAGGAACATGAAAATATAAAGTGGAAGAGTAGTACATTTTCCCATCATTCTCAATCATTCTCAATCATTCTCACCATTCACTCTTTTCATGCATACACTTTTCCATCCATCAACCATACCTATACTTGGGAGGCTTTGGAGTTGTTAGTAATCAACAAACCTGGGTAATTGGAGCTGAAGAAGTAGGTTGTCAGGCCTGTGTGCATTTTGAAGAGGTGGGTTGTCAGGTCTGTGAGCATTTCCGCTATGTGAGGGAACTGTTGGGAATTATTTCCCTGTATGCCAAGTTGCAACTATAGAGCTCTAATAGTTCATGTATGGACTATTGCAGAAGCCTCGAAAGTGAAGTGGGGAAGTCGAAGAACTGTTGAGAAAAGAAGGGGCACACTTCCTAGGGTGGGACAGACATGTGGGGAATTAGAGGTTGTAGGATGATTTTTGGGGTTAGCACCATAATCTGATTTTTTCTGCTACTGATAAACCTTATCTTGGCTTAGGATTCCTTTTCCTCGGTGGAGTTTTATCCCCATCTCGGGGGTGACCTTTTGTTGAGAGTTTATGAGTAGCATAGTTTATGGTTGGGAGGAAAGTCTAAGGTCTACAAGTATTTGGTGGCTTATTAAAAAGATAAGTGTCTTTATGTGTTTGTTATAATTACTATGTGAATAATGATGTTGTTCTTGTTATGGTTTTATGAGCTTTTACTGTTATTAATTATGCATGAATAAAATATTGTTTAGGACTACATAATTGTAATCATATGCAGGGAATAATGTTAGTTAAATTGGTATCAGAGGCATAAAATTTGAGTGGCATGGTCCAACTTGGGGCTAGGGATGCTACAATAACCATAAACCAAGGTCCCACAGATGTGTTGACTACAATTCTAAAGTAAGTCATGGAACTGGGGTCCCATAGATGAGTGTTGACCACAATGTTGAAGTTAGCTAAGGAACTAGGGTCTGATGTACAGTTTCTAGCCATCAAGTTGAAGTAGTCCGAGAAGCTCTACAATAAACATGGGTCACATGTACAAGTGTTGACTGCAATGATAAAATATATAGTTTCCCATGTGAAATTACTAGCTGCCAATGTTTCTTTTTTCAAACCACATAAGTCACAACTTCCATTTGGCGATCAAGCCATATTTATAAAAGAAGTATATCATTTATATTAGGAAATAACCCATTCTATTAGTGTCACATGTGCATCATTGACAACAATTAACAATAAAATATCATAGTATTTTTAGAGAAAAAAAAAGCTTCACATCAATTAGATGGAACTTAAAACAAGAAATGGAAAAGGAAAATTTCTTTAAAAATACATGGAAAAAATTGTGCACACTAATATACAACATGATATGCCACCTACATGTTGAAAAAAGTGAAAAAATAATAATACAAGTATTAAAAATATTTTCTTTTTTTTGCATGACTTCAACTAAAAATTCATGGTTTTCCTAAGAGTAGTTGTTATTAACTAATCGTCCATATGCAACGAATATTCCCTAAAATTTTGGATGCATAATCATTTATTTGGAAAAAGAAATATTAATAAAACCAATTATATGTTCATGGAAAATGTTTATATTTAGGTGAAAAATGTAAGTGAATGCATAAATATAATCATAAAATAGGCTACAAGTTTTTCATTTTTAATGAAAATATGAAAAATGTTAACCTAAATTTCTTCAAAAACAATTTGTATCCAAATTGGTGAAATTTCACTTAAAACAAAAACATTATTGGTTGGAATATTGAATTAATCTAAGGAGCTCATCCATAAACCTAGGTCCCATGTCCAAGTGCTCATGCTGACACCTATTCGATGACTCATGAGTGTGATGAATGGTTTAGTATGGTTATTCAAATACCCACCATGGTCATGTGGATCCAAATAAATAGAACCCTACATATCCAAAAGGTCATCCCCATAACTGCAAAAGGTCAGTTGTGGGTATGGAAGCAATACTACCACTAGAAAATGTGCAAAATAAACACCAGTAGTCATAATGGGTGCTTGATTTCCCTCAACAATGCTCTCTTCATATGATGGAGTAGAGTCATCAAAGAGAAGGTGGAATTAATTATATTCCCATAAGTTACAATTATCCATATACCATTCCTCACAAGCCTTCTCTAAATCATACCACCCATAACATATGTCACTTATATACTAATCTTCAATATCACTCCAAATCTCCATCCTTTGGATTACTTCATGGGATTCCTATATTTTTTTTTATCTGATGCTCCATTCTGAGTCACACTATACAAACTCCTTCAAGGGGGTAAAATTATTATACTTTAAGTAACCATTGTTTGACATGTTCTTCATAATCCATTGCAAGTTCAAGAAAACATGTAAAAGAGAAAAAAAATCGATGGGAATTTGTATCTTCCACATAGTCTGGAACCCAACACTAGATGCTCCTCAATGGCCAGGGGATAGTATATCCATGTATTGGGAGCCATAAGGCTACTTAATGATATGGGATCTGGGTTTCTAGACTCAAATTTGAGATGTAGAAACTCATAATATTTTTCAACAAAAGTCCATTATGACCATAATTATGAAATCCCACAACCACTCTACATCTACTGGCACAATTATGGTGAAAATATGGGCACTCTGTCAAAACATATATGCTATATAATCCACATGGTCGTCACTGGAAAACAATAAAATAGCTAATTTTAAGTGTGATCTTCACTTTACGGACTCACGGTTTGGACAATTGTTGACTTTGAACTTGGAGTGTTTTTTTAAAGGAACTTATATATTCAATTGGTTTCTAAAAATTCTTCTTAGAAAGATACATGAATTGATCTAAGTTTCATAACCTTCTTTTTCTTTGAAAATGCAAAATGGAAAGAAAAATCCTTCTTTTTTTGTCCTAAGAAAGAGTTATGGTTCCACTTGTTTTGTACCTTTGATATGAAAATGATATCTCACACAAGATATCCAAGAAGGCTGTAACGGACCTCCTCATTATGACGACAAATCTCTTATAACAAGTGCATTTTTTATTTTATTTAAAAGTGTGTGTGAGTGTACAATGGAAACAAACACAATCAACTTGGCGTCATGCAGACAACGAGCGAGGACAACACAATCAACTTGGCGTCGCCACCCGACAACGAACGAGATGCAACCACGACGAACACAACAAGACGACATAAGACACACCTCAAGTAACTGTATGCAACTAACGACGATCAATCTACAATAATTAAGACTGACTACCCGCCCATCCTACCCTGCAATGGTTAGGACCTCCAAGACACATAAGCAACGCTCAAGCCCAGGTTCCCATCGATTTTAACCATTTAAGGTCTCAGGACTGGTGATTGTTCTGAGGAACATGGAGGTGTCTACATCCCGCCCAACACAACAATAGTCAAATGAGCAACCACGTCTTCTACGTAAGGCGCAATACAAAAGGACTTAGACAACGACCAACTAATATTAAGACAAGGCATCGTCTATGACTCCATTGTGATTAATTACAGACCATTTACTCCAGTTAAATTTCATAAATCAACAAGTACATTAAACATAAGGTAATCCAATTAATCTCAATTCCCCGTTATTAAGTCATGAAATCTTAATATACATGGTTCAAGACATTACAATCACTTGTTATTACTAACAGTAAAGATGATAATGGCAACAACATGAAATAATACCCATAGTACCTTTTATATCACAATGACTGGCAATAATAACAATCACATTGAATTTATGTGCTAACCTTAATACATAAACTGCGATATCATTACCATAAATGATGAACATAATAACATTTACATTACCATGAATATTAGTATTAACATGAAACATTATGCTATATTACCTTAGCATTACATTACATTACTTTTCATCACATTCCAACATATTACATTTCATGTCAAATAACTCTGCAACAAAATATCTATTATCTTACTTCTTGTATGCTGCCAGCAAATAAATCATAATAACATTTCATTTTATATTACAATTATATGACAATAAATTAACCGTAACATTACACTTGACATTAACATTCCACAACAAATAATCGCATTGAAAACTGGCATTCCCTAATTATTCGCATTAACGTTAACCTTTCATTACCTTAGCATTCCAGAAGCCATAAAAGAAATGGGGATTTAGTGCTCAATATTTAATAGCATTAATATTAATTTCCTTACATTAACAGTCCACGAGCAATAAAAGCATGAGGTTTTGTGGCCAGTCCACTTTGCCCATTAAGGAAATAAAAATCGGCAACCAGTAATAAATATGTACAGTGATGACTGTAAATCAAATTAATAAAATATACTCTGTGTTGTCTTTTGTTTCCGGCCACCATAAATTCTAAATTAATAGGAGATCTCGCTGACACCCAAATAAAGAAAGGCAGCGTTGGAAAGGGGCGGTCTAAAACCAACAAGCTGTCAACTGGTGACAATAGTCCCAGCATAGGTCCAACTAACGGATACTGAGTTGAATGGGGACGTCGTCCTACCAGGAGATTCGGTTAAGTATTAAAGGCAGGCACCGGCAAAAGTAGCACGGGAAGGCCTTGATGGCAAACGCCTATGTAAACTAAATTTGGGGTTGACCCAATAACTCCATCATAATTTAAATGAACAATCGAGGGATTTTAAGAAGGATCTAAAAAGAAACAGGGCTTAGTTTTAAGTTACAACTGTACAGGACTTCGTTAACAATAACAGAGAGGCGGAAATCAATTTTCTTGTATAACAAGAGGTTGGCATACTTTTGTAAGAATACTACCATAATAAGACAACCAATAGAATTAGTTGTGTCTAGGAATGAAATGCAAGGGTTAATAACGAAGTAAGTTGACGCTGGCAGAAATCCAATGTCAGAATAACATGTTAATTCTGAGATATGCCCTAGAAACTGCCAACATAAAATTTTGCATCCAAATATCAGCATGCACACTGCCGTTAAAGTAAGGTTGAACCTTGATGTCTCAGATTATAAATTTCCTTCACGATTTAAAGGTCTACTACCAATTTACTGAACAACATGTTAATAATTTCGCAGACATACCCCAATCATAGTCAACTCGTGACCACACTCTCCGGGTATGTGTAAATGGTAGTTACAGTGTTGGAACGGACGCAGGCCTACCATGGAAATTCGGCCAAGAGCTATGGGCAGACTCAAGCAACAACTACGCCTAGGCTAAAAGGTAGCAATGGTATCATTGTCTAAATTACCTAACACTGCCAGAGTTGGGGCAAAGCGTGAAGGGACTCGTGTGCCCTGTGTAAATTTCAAAAAGAGCGTAATTGATGCCCTTGTTACTAGCCTTAGAGCAAGTTAGCATTCCAGCACTTTAATGGGCCCGTTTTTAAAATTAAGGAAGGTAAAGGTTACGATTCTGTCGAAGACGTAAATAGGGGCGATATTGCCTCATTACAACAATGGTGCAAGGGAAAAGACTATTGGAAGGTGGGAACCCATGAATCATAACAATTTTCCTTTAATCAAGTTGACGCGTACGACACACTGGTATATCCTGCGTTTAAACTCATCACTAGCTAGATTGAGGCCACTGTTTAAATTTAATTTTTTTATTTTTCTTTTTATTTCTTTTTGCTAAGTCTGTTCGTTATCGAATGAAGGTTTTTCGAGTACAGTAAAAATACTCTCCTTCACCTTACTCGACCGTCTTCCAAGAGAGCTTGGCTTCTCCCTACGCTTACCCAAGCCTCTATATCAGTACCCCTCCCCCTAGCTTGATAGCACAAAAATTGAAATCTTTAATCGAGTTGTTGGTTTCTTTGCTGGAGAGAAAAAAATATTTAAAAAGAAAAGCACAGACCAAGGTATCTGACCCTTCCCATTTTGCAGGGATTCCAAGCAACGAAAACAGGGATAAACTAGAACGTTTTCCTATTGGTAGCGATGTGAAAACTTAAGGGTCACTGGCACCAACCTGATCTTACCACTAGAGTTGATTCGATGTTCTCACAGTAATCGTTGGCTTAAAATATAAAACAATTTAATGACCAGAAAAAAGCATGAATACAATCGTTGGGAATGTAGGAGTACCAGAGTGACCAGTAAAACTACTAACCAAAACTCAACACAACCTTCAATCATCAAGGAATCATATACACAAATTTAACAAATTTTATGTTATTCTAAAACAAACTGACGTGCTTGCGTACCTGTGACCGACGATGAATAACCCGAAGACACTGTCCTGCGCTTGCACTCCGTCCGAATCCTGTTTGCACGTCGTCTAGGTCCTGCTTTCCGACCGTCGAGACTACACCGGTACCTCCCAGCCAACGCTAGGGGTAATCTACTTCCCCCTTAGCCCCCCGATCCGCAAAGGGGCCACACACTATCCAAATGGTACGTCTAGCTCCCAGCTCGCCTCGCAAGGCCGAACTACCACTCATATCCGAGATGGAAAATCCCAACTCTCCACAAGTAATCAGTCAAGTCACAAATCCGGCAGCGTAACATTACGCTAACAGTCGATCCCCCTCTTCCTCATCTTCCCTTTCTTTTATAGAGTTTTTAGAACCTCTGATTTTCCCTAAATCACATTTAAATGAAGTTTTAATCAAAATCTTCTAAATATTCTCCTTCGCACAAGTGTCGTCCATCCCCCTCTTTTCTCCAATAATTATTTTATTTAAATTTATTAATTGTCTCATTTCCCTCACCCACCTAGAGTTGCTCCTAAATTTACTCCTAGGTGTTCCTAGATTCCCTTTCAGGTTTAAATACTTTCCCTAAAATGAAGTTGCTAATTTAGTTCATTTTAGAAGGTTCTTAATTGCATATTCCTTACTATGTTGACCTTGTTTTTTACCAAAGTTCACCTCTTTCCCTTATTATGTTTCCCCCATTCCTTAGTTTCCTAATTTTTATTATTCCCTTCTTTCCCCTTTTTATTAGAGCCAAAATGGCACTTGCGCTATTTACTATTTCCCTTTTATTATTAATTTAAAATCTTTTTACACTTCCACAAGTTAAATAATTTATTTCTTCTTTACAATTTAAAACCATGGATTTTAATTAAATTATTACTCTCTTCCTTTTACCCCAAGAATTTATGAAGACTAAAACTATTACTTAAGTGGTTTTTAGTTTAAATTTTTATTTTTATTTTTATATGGTCTTTTTCTTAAGGTTAAACAAAATTTTACCCTAGAAAAGTTTTAGACTTAGGACTTAGATTCTGACTGGGCGACAATTATTTAGGGAAGTTGTTTTAAGAATTTCTTAATGTGTTAAAAGTCTTAGGGCCATCTAGGTTTGTTTCTTCATCAATATCAACGTAACGTGCCCTTCAGGACGCACCACGTGCTCCAAGGGTGCCACTCGCCTCATTTGTTTCTTTTGCGCGACGTGCCCTTCATGATGCACCACGTGCTCCAAGGGTGCCACTCACCTTGTTTGTTTCTTTTTCACGACATGCCCTTCAGGATGCACCACGTGCTCCAAGGGTGCCACTCGCTTCTTGACTGATTGGTAGACATCAATAACCCCTGGAGTCAACACTCCGCCAGGTGAACTTGTGGGAGACTAAGGGTTTCTAAGGAATAAGACCCCCGCCTTATTGCGCATCCCTTAGAGTCATTGTGAGTGACTGTCACAGCCTGCCCTCATGGCATCGTGGATCCTCTCGAACTAGGTAATCATTAACCTACAGTTCGAACCACGACAGGAGTGCTAGTAGGTTGTGGCAGGGCTGTTGTCCACACCTCTCCCTCAACCTCTCTGGAAATTGTGTGTGGCCCCTTTACTCCATATGTGAGTCTGGTCGGAAAGCTATCGTCAGCCTACATCATCAACAAACATGTCAGAACATATCCACATCATATCCTCTGATCAAAAGTACTAAAATCACAGTAAAACAATAAACCCAAATAGCACATTCCCTGACTCAATCCGGAGTCCAAGGGGTTCCATCGATGCCTCTACATCCTCAAGATCCAAAACCCTGCACACTCAGTAAAACTGAGTCAATAGCACATGTCTATGTCAAGCAGTAAAACATCATGTCATCTATCATATCGCATCATAATCAAAGATAATTTTTTTCTTATCATAAAAGTCCAGATCACTTGCGAGCAAGTGTCCTCAAAGAATAAGTTTTCTCAGTGTGTTAGAGAGGGATGTTAAATACACCCCCTCTTGGTCTAAACTTCGTCCCAAAGTTTCATAGTATAAATGCTGAAATAAGTGTATCACAGTATCATAAGTCTATCTATCAAACAAAAATGGAAACTGTTGGCGCATATCATATGTGTCCTCCCAGGTCGCCGAGTGCGGACTATA
>SNQJ01S0005532.1:121414-134805 GCA_010110895.2 Picea sitchensis | reverse complement strand
TTGCTCGGATGTTAAAAATATGAGAGCGGGCCGCAATTTATACCACGGTTTTAACAAAGTGCTACGTGGTAGCTGGAGGTGAATTGCGAGGAAAAAAGCGGATTGGTCTAAAACCACTCTTGCTCGCGCCCGCAATCACACACTTACATGAGTTCATAGCCTAGGGCCATATGAAGGAAGGGGCCAATACAAAAGGAGCTAACACCTGAAACCTGGAATTTCACCAGCACGTAGGAAGAGCTCATGGGTTCCATAGAACCTGCGCCTAAAGGAGAAAAGGGGGCATGTGTATAATTTTTTTGGGTTCGATCATGAGCCCGAAGAGTCAATTTGACTGAGAAGATTGAAAGATCCTTTGACCGGGAGGTCAACAGACCCTACTGAGGTAGGGGCACTGCGTCGAAAGTGCTCAGGTCAGGAATGATCATGCACAATGATCACAGTGAGAGCACAAGAAGATTCAGGAACCCGGGAAGAATTGAAGACTTATGGGTTCAACAAGGAAAAGTTGCACATGGGAAAGAAATTGCTGCAATTTCTATGGCAGCTAGTATGATTATGGTTGTTTGGGTCAGCCATGGGAAAGAATGCTTGTGTGTTTGCAAGTGTTGTTGGTGATGTTGTTGCATAAGGAGGGAAGCAACAAAGAGCTGAAGTGTTGGTTATAAGTTTGATAAATAAGCACTAAAGTTTCTACTGCCATCAGACTTTCAGGTAGTATAAAAATTATTAATGGAAGTCATGCAGGTATGAGTTTGTATTACTCTTTTTGCATAATTGATGAAAGGAAATTTAGGTGAGAATTTCCTCAACCATAGTTATTTTATAAAATCACATGATTATATTATTGAGTGCATACCACTGGATGTGGTAAAGGCTGGAGGCCTGTATTAATTCAAATATTTTTAGCTTCTGAATGCACACACTGACATATTAGAATGTCATGTTAATTTGGTTATGGGGTAATAACCAAAGAAAATTAAAAGACAAGAACTTGTTATAAGAATGAATGCCAGTAAGCTAGTCATGTATGAGACCAGGACATGGTTGGATATGGCAAGGTACATATATGGAAAGGTTATGAGCCACATAGGTACTAAAAGCTTCCTACCTTTAAATAAAACTGGGACTGCAACCTTTTTGCTAACACTAATGAACACCACAAAATTATATTCTTAGTGTAGTGTTCGGGTCGAAAAGGAAGGCATCCAATTAATTGGGAAGACAATAGGAAGTGTGTGGAGAATGTGTCAACACACTAGCCAGAGTTCCAACTTATGGATGGTGAGATACATGACTGAGATAAAGATCATTATGTAAATCAATACAAGGGTGCACTGAATAAATATGCATTGAGAGTTGTACTCATGTATACTAAAGTGCAGAGTTGCACTCATACGTGATGGAATTGTATACTTAAATGCACCTTGATGAATGCATTTTGTGAGTGCGTGCATATATTTTTTTGGCATGGAAATAATTATAGTAATGGATGAAATGTTGCTAACTCATGAAGTTGAGAACATTTCAGGAACTGTTAAACATTGCAATAGGAAATTTGCAAGCCAGGTAGTCACAAGAATAGAGACTACACAAAATTTTATGTTCAGAAAATTGAAATAATAAACTTACTGTTATTAATTATGAACATGCATATGCATAGAATGATGAGTCATTCTATTTGGTTAAATTGTTTAGTAATTGTGATTGAATTGCTAGGTGCAGGCAATTCTAAGATCATTGCATAAGGTGTTGTACATGTTGAATTATGATGTACATAAAATACTGACAATTTGTTGGCTGTATGCAAGAGGAAGCATTACAAGAAAAATAGTATGCAGTATTGAGAGTTGTACTCATATATACTAAAGTGCAGAGTTGCACTCATACGCGATGGAATTGCATACTTAAATGCACCTTGATGAATGCATTTTGTGAGTGCATGTATATATATTTTTGGCATGGAAATAATTATACGAATGGATGAAATGTTGCTAACTCATGAAGTTGAGAACATTTCAGAAACTGCTAAAACATTGCAATAGGAAATTTGGTGCCGGTGTAGCTCAGCAAGAATAGAGATCATACAAAATTTTATGTTCGTAAAATTGAAATAATAAACTTACTGCTATTAATTATGAACATGCATATGCATAGAATGATGAGTCATTCTATTTGGTTAAATCTGTTTGGTAATTGTGATTGAATTACAGGGCAGCAATTATAATCATTGCATAGGGTGTTGTACATGCTGAATTATGATGTACATAAAATACTGACAATTTGTTGGTTGGATGCAAGAGGAAGCATTACAAGAAAAATAGTATGCGGGCTTATGCCCGTGGAAAACCACAATGATGGCTGCATTCATAATTTGGCAACAACTGTTAAGAAGAATTATGAAATGGAATTTCTTATTTTGGGGAGTGCTGAATTCTTTGAACTAAGTTGGAGTTCCTAAATGAATTCTTTTATGTTTTCTTATGATAACTCGCGAAGGGTGATGCAGATGATGATGTTGATAAAAGTAGACGTTGGATTACAAAGAGTAGCTTGAGAAGATGTTGATTAGAGACCTCTCGAGGGCAGCTGGAACCCTGTTACCTATCTCTATGAGACTTCGGTTTGGCCTCAAGGCTTCAAGCCTCCAAGGAAAGGAGGTGAAATGATGGACTCAGAATAAAGGAAGGTGTACACTGCGGGATGCATATGTAACGCGTAGATCGCTAGTTGGAGTGCCGAGGTTTGGTTGATTGAGGTTACTATGGGCTCTGCTACCTGGCCTGGTGAACATGTTGATATGGAAGTCTTCTCAACCAAAAAGATACAATTCTCTATTTATTGTATATTGTGTATCTTGTATACAAGTTATAGTGTTATTAGAATTACCCGTATATACATATAGATACATTACATATATGCTTGCATTACTTAATCCATGACTGTACATAATGTGTTTCCCATATTTCATTTCTTAAGAACATATACCGATGCTAACTATGTAATCGGATTGGAATGTGATTCGTGGAGCAAGCATGTCTGCAAGTGCAACTGCTGTACATATTGGACCTTCTAAAGAAACATTCTGAATCGGTTTATAGGCTTTGTAAGCACCATCGGACCTAGTATGGTCCCGAGGATGCAATATGGGAGCATGAGGATGTTGAAGTGGCAAAATATCCACATCTTTTGAAGATTTTGGAAACTTGTTGATGCCGCAAAGAGTTGCATCGAGGACAAGGTAAAATAAGGAGGATTGTAATATCCCCAGAGCTCGCGCTTTATTATGAATTTGTAATCATGTTATAGGCCGCAGAGCCAAGTGTATATAAGCTTAGTGGGATTAAGAGTTTATTAGCTAGATATCCTAAGGATAAAGGCCGATAATGATTTGTATAACTAATTATGCAGATCATTAATAAAATATAAACATCGCTATAAGTGATCACAACAATATGAATGAGTGATGGGGGACAAGCTTCCACAAGGTTGCAAGGGGAGGAGGCTAAGTGTGTGGGCCTAGGGGCTAATCTAGGGAGCTTACCTATAAAGGGGATACAATTTATATTACCGCGAAGGCTAGGTGAACATGTTGATGTTGTCCGACTTCCCCGGTGAACAGTAATGTGTGCTAAGTGGAAATCATGCGGATCCAGGAAGACAAGTTTTGACTTGGGTGCATGCAGTTAAAAATGATTATTCAACTGTGTTTGGGGTCATTCTTCCAACCTCGTGGAGTTCTGCTGGTCATTCGACCATCCCAAGTCCGAACCCGCTTTTGCCTCCGCACCCACTCCTGGCTAAGAAGTTTTGGTCGATTTAACCCAATGAGAACTCAGTGGGAAAACCCCATTTTAACTAAGCCACATCTTCAGGAAGCCCACACATCCCAGAGGCGTCTATGTCGCGGTGTGTGTCATAATGGTTGGTTGTTGTAGCCACGCAATTCCTCGACTGAGGGTGGCTTGCCTGGCCACCGCTTCTTATTGAGTCGTGCTATGTCTTAGCGTGGACGGTTGGGTTGCTTTTGATGTCCATACCCACTGGGTTGCTACCATTCCTGTGTGAATGAGTGCTGAACCGTTGTTGTTGTCCTCAGCTGGCTAGAGCCGAGTCGAGGAGTGTGATGAAGAAGCTGCCACGCCCATGGTAGAAGAGGCAAAGTTGTCATCTGTGGAGCATACTCTCTCACCTGGGAGAGTATGTTGGGAAGTGGTTTTCCTAGAGAGAGTCCAGCACCAACAACAGAGCTCTAAAGATTCTTGATCCGGCCTGTTGTCAAGACCCAGAGAGGGAGGTGAAGAACCAATGGACTATGCCAGAAGGTATATTTCCGGGTGGAACATGCATGTGGGGAATGAGAGTCCGGGTGTAGTGAGTGGATGCAGAAGGCCCATGAGAGAATCCTTCAGCTTTGTGCAGCTTCTAGAACTCCTCAAATTATTCTAGGATTCCCTTTCCCCGGGTGGAGCTTGGTCCTATGGACTCCATCACTGAGCATGATGAGCAACGTATCTATGGCTAGGAGGTTCAGGGAAGGTCTACACACAGTTGGTAGATTTACCTACCAAAAATATTAGTATCATTTCCATGCTTAATTCTATATGTTATGCATGTCTATGAAGCATCGATGCTTGAATGCTATCATGTGTTATGTTGCATGTATAAATCTGTTGTTAATTATGTTTAAGTCTTTATGATGGAAGTAACTCTATGTTAAATGTGTTAATTTGATTTAATGCACATTATATATATGTGTGTATGTATGTATGCATGCATGTATGCATGTATGAATGTTCCATCGAGTAGTACGTCTCAATTTGTTGGTGGTCAGGAGGTACAATATGGTATCAGAGCAGCCAAGTATAAGTTAAGGTTGTGTAGGCTTATATACTGTCTCTAATTCCATTGGTGGTCAGAGATGTTACAATATAAGCCTAATAGATATTGGTGACCATAACAAAGGGCTATAGGTTTATAATTGTTATTGATTTAAGTTTAAACACATTTGGGACATAGGGGTTAGTTACCATGGGCTATACAAATTTAGTATTAAATGTTAGACGTTAAAATTTAGCTATAATAATGGTTTGGGTTTATATGCATTATGATTTAGGAGTTACAAGGGTTGTAAAGGTTAGAGCTTAAATGGATTAGATGTTATTATTTTTTGGGTTTGGGGGTTATATGGCTATATAAAATGGTTATAATGAGTACTTGTTGTAGTGGTCACATGGTTATAAGGGTTAAGATTAAATAGTTATAAGGAGTGCTAGTTGTAGTGGTCACATGGTTATAAGGGTTAAGAGTAAATGGTTGTAAGGAGTACTAGTTGTAGTGGTCACATTTTGGGGGTTAAAGGATTTAGGGTTTAGAGGAATTAGAGATTATTTCAGCTTAAGAGGTTAAATGTTATGATCTATAGAGATTATATTTCAAGTGACATGTAAGTTAAGTTATAGGGGTTGAGGGTGATTGGAAATATGGGTTAAAAGTTACATGAATTAAGGTTGATAAGGGTTAAGCATTATGAGTTGGGATTTAAGGGATATATGTTAGCAGTTAGGGGTTATAGGAGTTAGTGGTTTGAGATTATACACATTATAAGTTAGAAATAATATGGGTTATAAGGTTATAAAGGTTACATGGTTTATGCATTATTTTTTATAAGGATTAGTGGTGATAAGGGTTAGGGTTATGTGTTATAATGGATAAAGATTAGACATCAAACATGCTTATAGGGGCTACATTGTTAGAAGTGTATATGTGAACAAGTTAGGGGCACATTATGGGTTCTATGGGTTTGGAGTTATATTAATTAGTGACTATAAGGTTTAAATAGGATTTTAGGGTTAGATGGTTTAGAAATTATTGGTTAGAGGGGTTAAAGGTAATAAATGTTGGATGTATAAAGTGTTATGGATTATAAGTGTAAGGTTTGACAAAGGTTCCTAGGTTTAGATTTAAAGGTATTCAAGGCTTTCAAAGATAATATTATGGTTTATATGAGTTATTCATTATAAGGAATAAAAGTTATGGGTCATAGGGATTATGTGTGAGGGGTTATAAATATTATGTATCAATGGTTAGGGATTGATGCACCTATAGAGGTTAGGATTAAATGTTTGTAAATGTTATGAGATACTTGATAGTCACATTAGAATTGTAATGGTTATATGGATATTGAGTTTTTTATTGTAAGGGTGATAAGCTTTAAGGTTATTAGGGTTTGAGGGCTTATGAACTAGAGCATAGGGAACACATGGTTTAAGGACTATTGATTTGGGGTTGGGGTAATAGGGGTTCATGTTAAGATTATCAATGATTACAAATTATAAAGGATTATAAAAGAGGTGTTACAAAATGTCTTGATACCAATATAGTGATATTTGCAATCACATTTTGTTTCATGAAATCCTAATCAAGACAACCAAACTAATTTTAAAAACTTTGCTGTGAACAATGGCCAATTCTCATATTTACACATTAATATAAGAATAATGATCCATTTTCAAAACTACAATATACATAAACACTCTTCAAAGTTAAAATACAACAATAATAATAATAATATCTTTATAATTAAATAATGTAAAATTCCAATGTAAAAATATAATAAAATTTTTTAACTTTAAAATATAATAATAATAATAATAATATTTTTATAATTAAGTAAGGTAAGATTCTAATGTAAAAATATAATTAAAAATATTCAAACTTTTATTTTAGTTTCAATGTTGTTAAAACCATAAAATTCTCACAAATAAAATAATACAATATACATTTAAAAACAAATCTTTTATAATTAAGTAATGTAAAATTACAATGTAAAATATAATTAAAATATTCAGAACTTTTATTTAGTTTCTTAATGTTTTTAAAAGACTATAAAATTCCACAAATAATAATCTTTATGCGTTAAGATTCATCCATAGGGTGTCATAATTTTATAGAAAATTACTCTATTTGCATTATAAAATTTGCTTTGTCAAATGAAATTAAATATAAAAAAATGTTCTAAAATAAAATATTAGGTATAAACTGTTGTAGTATTAAATCATACTAACTTATAAATAAGTTTATTGAATCCTAATAACGTTTGATAAAATAAATGTAAAAATCTTATTGTTGTAGTACAATATCATAAAATGTACTCGTATTCACATTTGGATAGAATAAATGTAAAAATTAAGAAATTATTGGTTCTATGTTATTTAACTTCTTATCACATTCACGAAGCTCCATAATCTCACGAGAATAGATCCCGTGACCTGATTCTTTCTTTTCTCATAATAATAATTATGAATTTTGAAATTATTTTTATCATAAAACTTAGATTAGAGTTATGATTTAATGATTAAATAAAGATAATATATTTATGTTAATAACTTACATTCAAATTCAAATTTAGACATAAAATTCAAGTGATTAAAATTTAATAAATTTGATATACTATATATTGATGTAGAAAAATAAACATTAAAAATTACAAAATTAACTATGTAAATGAAAATAAAGTAAGTTATTACTAACAATAAAATTGTTCTTTGTTTATTTGCTATAAACAAGATTATTATGATCCGATCTCCTCAAGATTATTTTGATAAGTTTGAGATCAAGATTAATCACTGGTGTAATAGATGACTCTCTATGGGTGGATGCTTTGTGTTAATAAAAGTGGTTTTAGAGAGCTGATCGGTCTACTGGATGGCTCTTGCTCATATATCGATTTTGGTTCTCCACATGATTCGCAAGTTGAGTATTTCTTTCCTCTGGTCGGGAAATAAAAATAAACGGAGTTATCATTTAAGCAATTGGAAATCAATAACAAAACCAAAACACTATGGAGGTTGGGGCCTACAAAACATCTTTGTCTTCTACAGAGCTTTTGCGACAAACACCTTATGGCGAGCTTTAATGAAGCCTGCATCCGCAAAGTGTGATCATGAAAATACATTCCTCATGGATCCCAGGCCGACATGGTTGAGATCGATGTATTCTTAATATCTATGGTCCCAGCCTGGAAAAATATTTTGAATACACACAAAGGATACTTCCAATTGTTGGTTTGGAAGCTACAATGAGGACACTCTATTTCTTTAGGGAAAGATGCAATCTTAGGAATGGGACAAGACTCTTTTTTATCATAGGAGCTGATGAACAATCTTAACCAAAACAACATTCATCTATTGTATCAAGCGAGTCGGGATTTTCCAAGGGGCTCGATAGGCTCAATATGGATTAGTAGTGATGACTTGGGTCTGGTTGAGGATCTTGCTGCGGAATGGGATAATTTCAGGCATAATTTGATTGATTCATGCATCATTTTAGTGGATAGGCCGGATGAATTAAAGTGGACCGGTGGTGATTCGTTAGGACAAATTTTTGTCAAGAATGTTTACACAACCCTATCAAAAAAATTATGGAGATTCAAAACACGGGGCTGGAGGAGGAAACTCTGGAAATGGGATCGTCCATTGAAGATAATCTTTTTGTTTGGCTCTTAGATGAAAACAAAATCTTAACTTGGAAAATTTGCAAAATAGTTGGAAGGGGCCGTGGATTATGTTATCTGTGCAAAAACAAGAGGGAATCAGGTAAACATCTTTTTATTAATTTCTCTTTTACTATATCAGTTTGGGAGAAAGTGAAAAATGCTCTAAATGTCACTTATGGTTGGAATGGCATATCGGTGAATGAATGTTTCCAAAACTAGGCAACTCATAATTTTAATTTACAAGCTCTCCCTGCTTATATATGCTAGTACATTTGGTTGGATAGAAATAATTATATCTTGGAGGTAGGGACCCCTCTAATATGAGATAATATATCTTGCTCTAGGAGCAATGGGCAATCTGGGAAAAATCACAAAGTTTTTTCCCCTAGGCATATAACTACAATCCTTCTTGTAGATAAAACTCTTGCTTGGTTTGACGGGGCTGCTCAAATGTAATGGAAGAATAAGTGGTGCAAGTGGAGTCTTAAAGATAGATGATCATAAGGAGTACATATGGACATTAAACTCTGGAAGTGGTACAGTTCCAAGGCAGAGCTCATGGGAGCTTGGGCTACTTTGACACTTGCTTCAAGGCTTACAATTTATGACTTCCATGTTATGGGGGATTCAAAGATAGTCATTGACTGGCTTAATCGGAAAGGCTCACTAAAGGTGGCAACATTAGATGGTTGGAAGGATAGAATTTCAGAACCCCTCCCTCTATTCAGATCTATCTCCTTTGCGCACATATAGGAAAGGAGAACAAAGAAGTTGATTGTATATCTAAAAAGGCTCTTTATATATGCCGAGGGAGAATTGTCTACAATCAATGGGAAGGAGGCCATGAGGGTCCTACACTCTTTTTAAATATGTATTGATCATCAGTGAGTCCTCTTCATATCTCATAGATATTATGGGCTTGAAGTTGTTTTCTTTTCCCTCTTTGATAGGGAGTTTTTTTTTCCTTGATATTAGTCTCTTGGTAGCTATGTCGAAGAGGACATCTTTAAAAGGTTTTGGATTTTGCTTTGATTGTATGAGCGTCTCCTATATATGGGTGTTCCCATAAAAGGGCCGTCTTTACTCTTCATGCATCAGATTTTTGAAAACATATTATATTATTATGAATATAATGTGAAATTTTCAATAAAAAAACAAAAAAAAAAAAAAAAAAAAAAAAAAAAAAAAAAAACATAAACTAAAACAAAGACAAAACAAAATCACTTTTAAATATAATTATTATTTAAAAAATCATTTATAATATAATATTATGTTTGAAAAACAAAATGTAAACATCTACTTGAAAAAGAAGGTTGATAGAACATAACACAAACACTTCCATCATATTAATATATTCATCATGCACATTCTATATATCCAGAAGAACCAACAATTACCAAGTTTAATATGAAATGAAAATGGAACACAAGTGTGGCCTTACCATCTAGTTTACTACCCAACTTAAGGTGCAAAGATGAGCCAAAAATACACATCAATTTATCGAAAATAATGAAAAACTTAAAACTAATTACACAATAGTCTTAGTCTTACATATTAGTCAATATTATAACTAATCATTATTTAAATACATGATTAAAAATAATTAAAAAAATAAATACACTTTATTATGAAAAAATAAAATTTGTTTGTTAGTTAAATTAACTTTATGTGATAAATGGGGAAGAGGTTCATGGTGTTATATCAAGATTTGTCTCACTTTATGCAATCTTGCATATGGATTTCCATTTCACTATGCATTTTTCTATCATTTTTTGCAAAATTCCAGAGCTAAAAATACATTTTTCCACATATACACACCCCGCCTACTATGAACATGTGTGCATATCGCTATTATACCACTACAAACCCACGACACAAGATTTGAAAATGAAAAAATGGTGTTGGGTTTCCATGCCATGACATGAGATCTATGATCCTTGGCCTTCCATATACTGGAAACGTTCCGACTCAGCCCTTCAGTTCCATTTGAAGGATATAAATGGGCCAATTTCGAGCTATGGAAAAGAGGAGAAAGAATTCAACTTTGAGAGCAAAGTTACTCTGGAGAAATTATTTACTTCATATTGAGTCTGCATCCCTTTGTCCTTTAAGTCTGAACACAGTTTTCAACCCCCAAGCTCTTCCCTTATTGATTGAGAACTCTATTGTCTCTCTTTTTTGAGCTTGCCTTTGGTGGAGGCCCAACTGGAAGGAACTTAGTTTCTTGGATCCGAACCGTGCCGACATGGAAGTTTGTAACATTTCCACTTCTGCTGATCATATATTAATAGAAATACTCTTTTCCCGTCCAATTGATATCTTGCAAATATTTGAATTATTATTCCATGGACGTATTTGTTATGTATATTAATGGATTATGCAATTGAATGTGATAACATCATATATTATCACCATATGCTTGCTTTGCTTGGTTGTTGAGGACTAGTTGCAGGTGTATTTATTTAGGTCAAGTGCTCAACGATGGACTTCATCGAATGTCTGGACAAGGTAGGCCTTTTATCTTATCTTGTTATCATATTTGTTTATATAGCATACTTGAGAATATATTTGATTTCTGCAGCCATTTTCGTCTGTTGTGGTTTACCCCTAGCCATAGAGAGATTTTCCTCGTAACAGAATTGGCGACCATACTGGGGATTGAATCTTCTTTCTTGGGGTTTGGAGTGTTTTTCTCCTTAGATTTCTCTCGTTCCTATTGCGTTTCTTGTCGTATCATTGATTGACAACCTCTGTTCACTCTGGGTTTAAGTTTTTCAACCTTCTCTCTTTCCTAGCTTTGTTTTTGAAACATATACGCGGTTTTTTTCTTGACAGTCACATATATACGCGTGCTTTCCTTCTTCAAGCTGCGTACATACACGTTGTTTCCCTGAAAAGTCGCATACATCAGCCCTTGTTTCTTGTTTGCTGGGTTTGGTGGTTGCTGGGTGGGTTTTGATGATTGTTGAGTCTTCTTGGGTCTCTTAGTGACTGTTAGGTGTGTGGGATGACAGGGAACCCGTCTTTGGTTGAATTTCTAGGGAGAGTCTTTCTCATCATCTTTTCATTTTGATTGTCCTTGTACACTGGGCTGGGTGTTTTGCTCCTTGGTATCCTACATGAGTTGTATGTTTCTATACACAATAGATTTTATATATCAAGTTGTTGTTCAGTCCATGCATTTTCATTTTTATGATATTGAAAATAAAAAAATATTTGGCATTTTTCATTGCTTGGCATCTTGATATTTTGAGTCTTTGTCATTATCCTAGTGCATGAAATGAAATATTCCCTTTTTACTTCAGAATTGTAGAGTTGAAATTGAAAATTGAATTTGTTATTAGAAGCATATCATTCATTGAAAATTGAAGTTAGGACTTTGCATTGTATTCATATTTACTTTATTTGTTGAGTCATAACATCATGAGTTTCACTACCATACCTTTTTGAGTAAGCACGACCACTAAAATTAACGGTATAATTTAAAATTGATTAGTCACGATTTTATTTTCTAGGGTGCACAAACTAGCTTAGGATTTAGTGCCTTGTAATAGGATTTTGTGAGTAAACTTCTCCAAGGTTATTAAATCAACACATGTGTCTGACAAAGGGAGTGGAGAAATCCATTGTATAATTGGTAATATCAGGAGGCTCTGCTCACATCGGAGTTAATCACGAGGTCACACGAGGTTGGTTGAAGGGATATCCCTCTGATACCTTCTTAGCGCCAGAGATATTTCTGGGGATCTATTCGTATTTGGGGATCTTGTTAGTGCCCTTACCTCCGTGAGAGGCGGTGATTTCAAGGTTTCGATCTTTGCTACCCTGCCCATATGGTGGACTTGACTTACGAATGCTTTCTTGTGCATCGGTTATACATTTGTTGCTTAGTTTCTTGACTTAGGTGCCACATAGGTTACTTGCAAGGGTTATTCTGCAGGTACCCTGGGTCAGATAAGGGTCGGACAACACACAACCTTTATGGAGGATTACCTCTCCAGGGGGATCTGATCACTTGGTTGTTAAGACCACAAGGGCCCTTATAACTGATTCTGTTACCTCCGATCTTTAGCAGGGAGTCTCATGCCCCTTTTGGGTGAGACATACCTTCTTTAGGGAGGGATGCCCCTTTCAACCACTTTACCCCGTTTGTGTGCATATTGACCGTTTGATTTTTGGTGTGCTCTTTGAGTACTAGTTGGCCTTAGGATTTTGTATTGAGATTTCATTATCATGGATAGTGGAGTTCTCATAGCTCCCTCTTTTACCACTACCACCCCCATGATGTTCACTCATTTCATGGGGACTAATCCGTCCTCTTTTCATAATGGTATGCAAAATTATGACATTAATTCCATGCCTTGGGTCTCTAGTCATTTTCCTGATGATATGCAGACTGTGCCTTCACCCTTTCCATCCTCTCCCTGGCCTACTTATATGAATCCTAACATTGGATCCGGGGTCACCATGACCCCACTACCTACCTCTTTGTTTGATACGAGTCATGTCCCTCAACCAACTCTCACTGTGGGAGGATGGAACCTACCCTCTCACGGATCCAGTCCTAACTATTGTCTTTCGGGAGCCATTGCTCAAATGGGTTCTTATTCTACTTATTACACCCCATCTGTGTATCCTTCATCTGCCATGCTTGTTCCTTAGAACACTTTTCCCATGGAAGGTCCTCATTTATCCCAAGGTCTTTCATATGGGGAGAATCAATTTTACGGTTCGGGCTACCCTCTTCACGAAACCCCTTCACAAGGGGGAAACATATATCCTCACTTGAATAATCCTTATCATACTTCCATATCTTCATATACTTCAGTGATGATGCCCATACAAACCTCTTTGGATCAGTTAAGCGGAGGATACTACCTTTACGGGCAGGGAC
>SNQJ01S0005532.1:83893-94763 GCA_010110895.2 Picea sitchensis | reverse complement strand
GTGGTCACATGAGAGTATCACCCAAGGTCACATTAGCGGAATATTGGGGAAGAAGCTAGCGCCACTAGGATCCACATCGGAGGTTATGCATTGAAAAGTCAAAAATCATCTGTGGGTATAATCCAATGGCACTGATCAAATTGAATCTGATCGAAGGGTTGTTGTTTCATCTCGTGATTTCTTGATCAGTTACGATTTAGTTACAGTAATTAAATCATTGTTCCTGAGCGGTTGAATCATTGTTCCTGAGCGTTGGAATCATGATTCCTGAGGGTTTCTTTGAGATTCTCGACTTGAGCATTGGAGATGTGAAGTGTAACGGATGATGAGAGAAGGGATAAAAGAAAAATGTTGTGATAGAGAGAGGTTGTTGTTTCTCCGTAAAAAGTATTCGAACTATAAGCATGGAAGTTTTACAGCATGAACTGAGGGAGAAAATGCAGAGATGAATAACATAAGATGGACAGAGCAGAAATGGTGAAAAAAATAGACTGTACGATAAATTAAGTGCAAGAATATGCGAGAAGGAAGACACTGATGCAGGAAGAGAAGAGCAATGTAGTAGAACAATGATGAGACTGGTAAGCCATTGATAAATACTGTATCACTGTAATAAATTTCAGAAAGCAAAGATTTATATCTCAGGGTGGTGTTAGGGAGGACTGTTGTCCTCAGAGTTTCAAGTGGGTACTTGAACACAAGGAGTTATAGCTTCCATCTGGTTGTAGCCAGAAAAAACAGGGTGGTAGGGTGGTGCAAGGGAGAACCATTATTCTCTGCTATACAGGTTGGTGCCTGTGTGACTAGAATTTGGTGCTTCCATCCAGTTGGTGCTAGAACACTAAGGAAGTTGGTGCTTCCTTCTAGTGGGTGCTAGAGAAACCAGAGGGTTGGTGCTCTGTACAAGTTGTATCTTGTTAAAGAAGAGGTTGTAGCCTCATTTTGAGTTGGTACTCAAAGATTTATGATGTACAAAACTTAAAAGACTGCCTATCATTCTAAGAAGAAGAGGTTTTCTCCATTTATGGGTTTCCTCATGAATATCTATCTCTGTTTATATCATATGTGTGATTTATTTTTATTATTTCTATTGTTCATGACTTGCATAATCTTGATGATAACTTGGAGAACATTAATAATATCTCAATAGGCATAAAATTGTTTAAGCACAATAACAACTGATTCACCCCCCCCTCTCAGTTGTCTTAGTATTTCCAACATTTACAACATTGCTTTCCTGCTATTTAAATAACCATGGAAGACTATTTTAGTGAATTCCATCGCTATTTGAATAAATCACATTTTGTAGTGCATGATTGACTTTCTGAATGTCAGTACAAATTTTGACAATTTTTTCTTTGTCACTACTTCCATCTAAAATTATCCACAATTTTTTTGTTACATTCTTCCCGATATGCATTGTATCAAACAAATGAGCTATTTGTAGGTGCTCATAGTAGGTAAACCTATTGAATTCTACAGGGTAAAAATTCATTCCTTGTCGAAGACCATTAATTCCTTGACAACATTTATGAAAAATAATTAATGATATTACAACAATAATTGTTAGATGAAATAAAAAAAAACTGATACAAATTAAAATTGTAGAACATTAATATATATGCAGACACATAGACTAAATTTTTACCTTGACGGTTTCTATTATATTCCAACTTCCATAGGTGAGGTGTCATTCTTCATGGTTTTATTACAATCTCTTCTTTCAAATTGAAAAGATATTTTTCTATAGTTCGATACCTATGGTTCTTAGGGGGGAATTTCCTATACTCATCAAATACCTCCTTTCCTAGAATTCTTGAACGACACGATTTCATCCTAGGACCACAAACTGGACCTGGAAATTTACCCTTTTTTTTAAAGACCTGCAAGATTATATGGATTAATGTCAACATTATTTATTTAACGAGGAATTTATATTTAAGAAGCATGCATCATATTTTCATAAAATTATATACTATTAAAGTGCATCAATATGTTGCATACCACAAAAATGTGTTATCGCTAGGGCATCATGAATTTTCCATGTAAGTATTCCATGGAATTGAAATTGTTTTTTCCCTATTGGTCTAGAGATGTTATACATAGTGATGCCAACCCATAAATTTAGTCGCTTGTCGAAAAAAGGATCAATATATACATTCATATATTTCACTTGGTACTTACCTAATTGGGTGAAAGTACACATAATTAATACCTTGTATATATATAAGTAATTATGCAACGAACAAGAAAAATGAAATACAACGTTCAAACCAATTTTGTAAACAAATACCTGGAACAATCATTTCCAACATTTTGTGCTCCCTCTTTATTGACATCCAAGGAGGAAGGTTATTGTTTATAAAAAAAATAGGCCACACCGAGTAAATAGATCTGATCTCACCAAAAGGGATTCACACCATCAACTTCCAATGAAAGACTAACATATGAGGTTCTTATTTAAAAATTGGCCATATTTATTTGGTGTTCCTAAATGTAGAACCATCTGCAGGCATTCGAAGAACACCATCTTCACTTCTATGTTTTGCATGGTAATCGATACATTGTGCAATGATTTAGGACCTAAACAATCGTAGTAAACATGGAATTATTGGAATATGACGAAGAACCTTGTGAGCCACCTTTTTTGTTACTTGATCGGTTTGATATCCACTAATTTGACATTGCAGGCATTTATTTTTCAATGCATATTGTCCATAATATGTAATATGATCATTCATGCATGCATTAATAACCCGATACTTCATTCCAATATATTTCATATCGGCACATATATCTCGGTATGTGTGACATAAATTATTTGATGGTAGTCAGAAAAATTCACCTAACAATATACAACACAAAAAAATAGTTAATATAAATAATAGTAATAAAAAATATAACATCCTTAATTTACACATTAATTGACACTAAAAATAGAGAAAAATAAAGTCGACCTTTACGTATAATATTTGATGAACTATATTTCATACCTTAGGATTTGTGTGAGACAAGTGTTTGACAAGCCATTCATTACCTTTAAGTTCACCAACAACATTATATAAGAGAGAATATTTATTCTTGAGCCTTCATAAAGGGGTTGTTTTTCCTTCTAAAGCAAAGGTACATCATAAATATCATCTTTTCCTCATTGATAGGAAAAAAAATGTCTTGGATCAATCTATTTGTCCCATCATCCAGCTCCATAATATTATTGGTGCCATCTTCTTCCATAGGCTTGAATTGATCTTCAATATCCATATTTTCTTCCACATCTTGTACAATAGTATTTATACTACTACTTGGCAGATATTTATCGAGCAAAAAACACCTAGGAGGATTTATCTTTAAAATTACAAATAATCAATAACATCAGTGTATATAAAAAATATTAAAATAAAACAAAAAATTGTAAATAGAATCAATACAAAGACATATATAATGAATAACTTACCATGAGATGAAATGTATTTCCCCCTTCACAATGCCCCTATGTAAAAAAATGTCTTTCAGTTGTTTTCCTTACAAGTCTTCTTCTTTTCAAGCCCCTGCATTGATTGCAAGGGAAATCAAATTTCCCATCAGTACTGACCTGTGCCTCCCATGCAACCCTTAACCTAGCAATCGTTGTTTGACTCTCTTCAAGTGTTGACATTGGGATTTCCCATATTTACAAAAAAATCCACTAAAGCAATATAAGTACATTAATATAAAAATTATATATTCTTACGGTAAAAATGTCATCGAATTGTATTGACCCCATATGTACTGGATAATTAATCTATTTTTGTCATAGATTTATTAAAGGTTTATAACAATAGTCAACAATTAATCGAAAAATAAAAACCATAATTGTTTACCACATAAGTTCCAAAGCTTGACTACAAACAAGTAATAAAATAAAACAATAAAAGAGAACTATACCAAGATAAATTGTATAGTAGTTAAATGGAATTCAATAGACATGTTCATAGCTATTTCCTAGGGAAATATTTATGTCCCCAAATGAAAGAGGGYCTAAGTTAGGGATCCAATCTGGGTATTTAAAAAGGAGACAAAGTAATATTAAAAATTAGTAACCTTGAAATTAAAAAATCAGAGCTATGCAAATCAAGAATTGGATTTGAGGCAGGTAGCACATAGAAAAAAGACTAATAAATTATACAACTAACAATGAGCATACAAATATTTTATAACTGTCACACCTACAAAAAAATAGTAAAAAAAACTAACCTCCATCGATCTTCCGATGAATGTTGACTATCTCAAAGTTGACCAAGTCTGTGAATCCATTGACCATTAAATCGTTTTCAAATGGGTAGTTGGCATCCTATATATTCATCGATAGATCGATGAATATCCTCTAGGTTCATTGAAAGATCGATGAATATATATATGCGTCAGAATTCAGACATTCATTAGGCATCAAGAAAAAAAGATTAAATTTTAATATTATGTTGTAATTTGTGACGATATGATTGAATTTATCCTTATCGTCAAAATATTTTGTTGAATTTTTACCCCATATGTAATAGTGTGGGACGACAACAACTTGGAGTGGGGGAGAATGTAAGGCTTGGGGTGTCAAGACGTAGTATGCACGCTTCCACCACAAACCAAGATGAACAAATCAAGCAAGCAAGACACTCAGTGAGAATGAGGAGATGAAAGTCTTCATATAGGGGAGAGTCAGTGTTCCTTGGGAATGCATCGGGCCAAGGAACTACTCCACTAAAAATATTTCTTACAACATAAGTTAGGAATTGGATTGATGAAATACATGGGAAGAAGATGTGTGCTTAACCAATTGAAGATATGTGTGAATCATAGAAACGATGGATTGCATGAAACAAAAGGGGCATAATTTGAATGGTTTGGTGGAAAAGGCACCTGGTCCAACCAATAAATGAAGGTAGAATTGTAGTGGGAAATATAGGTCACCTTGGGAACCTGACATGACAAGGGAATATTAACCAAGGTGTCATGCAAAATAAGTTTATCCATCAATTGAATATCAGTTGGTTGATGATCGGTCATGGGAATGACTTGGGAAACCAAGAAAAATGAACGAGTCGGCTGGAAGAGAGGAGGGAATGCTTAGTGAGTCAACCAACTCACCTAAGGGATGCATGCACCTTATAAAAAGTTCGACTAAGTGTTATGTGGAAAAATTTCCAAACGATGGGTCACTCTAAGACAAGGGATGTGTCAGTTCATAAGGTTGGGTGTCTATATATGCCAAGGAGGAGATAAAATGAAGATAATGAACAATCAAGGAAGCCAAGTGATCTAAGAGTCATCCAAGTGAAGTGAAGGTGATTATATGTTGCGTGGTATGAGGCAGAGACAACATGTATCGCAGAGATGAAGCGTGAAGGAGAAGATCTCGTTTAACTTTGTGTCTGTGGTAACAAAGGGTTTTGAAAGGTGATTATGGGAGTTGAGGGAAGCAAATAACCGTATATGTCTTCCAGTATTAACATCTATGTGCACATTTTTTTATATGCTCAAGTTCAAAAATACCAAAAACAAAACCAATTTTGTAATCTAGGTGAAAGTATGCAGGTGTTACCAATAGTTCATCACACATAGTAGTATATGTAACACACTAATATACAAGAACACACATTGATATATAAGGAATCATACACAAAGTAGTATGAGAATCAACAATATGCACTTTCTTATGTACAACAATAGTCTTATTTTCTCTGTTACATAGCCACATATATACTAGTGTATTTAATTACAGGGTAGCTGCAACTTCCTAATTTCCTTGGCTGGTCGACCCAATTAGATAGTTGACCGACTGACACACCTGGTTAGGAAATCGATTGACTTACATATCTGACTTGGTCGATTGTTGGGTCTATTCAACAGGGTCAACTAACCCCTACAACAAGGACTATTCATGAGGCATGTGTGCAAGAATAATACCTAGATAACATAGGCCATAAGAAATATAAATCAACTGGTTCTAAATAGAAATACCACCAATATGCTTCCAAGGAGGGGAAGAAGAAGTGGAAAGGAAAATGAAATAATATAGTAGCCACTACATATTAGTGCAAGGATCCAAAAAACCATTGTAACCATTGCAATATCAATGGTCAGACTAAAGATAAGTCTTGTAAGATACATCCAAAGATGAATTCAAAGAACCATAATAAGGATGCCAAGAAGAAGAACATGTTGGGTATGGATTCATGAATATAGGTCGAGATTAAATTGAATGTGGAGGAAACTATTGTCTATACTTCTCTGCAGAAGGAGGTTAATTTGAATATCCTTCATAATAAATAAGAGAAGGATATGACTAATATCTTCCACATTAAGATCCAAGTAAACAATATCAAGGCATATTCTCTATTCAGTTCTATTTCAGAGGCCAATATCATAGAAAATTATCTGGTTAGTAAGCTTGGTTTGGAAGTTCATGATAATATGAGCCCATATCCATTGGAATGGGTGAATAAGGATGCAGATACCAAGTCACCAAATAGTGCAAGATCATTTTTTATATAAGTTCATATTTTATTGATGAAGTGGATTTAGATGTAACACCCCTTGATTTGTGCGGTGTAGTGTTTGAAATCCCCTACATGTATACGATGGATGTGATCTTCATGTGGAGAGACAACTAGTACCACCTAATCAAGGATGGTATTTCATACATCATCAACACACACAAAGGTAAATCAAATATCTGTCTATAAGTTCCAATCAAGAAAAAAAATTGATCCGTTCTAGTAAGAAGTATGTAATTTGTTTCTTAAGAGAGAATCAACCAGGGGAGGAATCAATATGAGTAAAGGAATCCTTGGAGGAATGTACCAAAAATAAGAAAAAACATTTGGAGGAGTTTCTAAAAGCATAAAGATGAGTTTTCTAGGATCCTAAAGGGATACCACCTAATGTGGAAGTGAAGCATGAGATACATTTGTTTCCTTTTTCCCCATTACCAAATATTAGGTTGTATAGACAATCTATTCTGGGATAAAATGAAATGAAGAAATGGTTGTATAATCTACTGGAGAAGGAAGTAATTTGACCAGGAATTTCACCTTATGGGTCACCTATCATTATAGTATCTAAGAATTATGGGACTTGGCTAATATTTAACGACTATAGAGATTTGAAAAATATCACACTAAAGAATTGATACCCTTTTCCTAGGATTAATGGTTTGTTAGACTAGTTGTAGCATGCCAAGTACTTCACTAAGTTGGATCTCAAATCATAATACCACCAAGTATGTGTCAAAGAATAATACACATGGATGACTACTTAGAGACAATGAAAGGTATATATTAATGGTTGGTCAATCCTTTTAGTTTATGTAATGCACTAGCTACATTTATGCTATTGATGAATGATGTATTGATCCCCTATCTAGATTCATTTTTAATAGTGTATTTGGATGACATATTGGTTTATATCCCTACCTAGTAAGAGCACACTTCACATCTCATGTAGGTATTGGAAACTTTTAAAAATTATTAGTTGTTGGCTAACCTTGAGAAATATGGGTTTTCTCAGTAGTCATTGGTGTATTTGGGGTACATGATTGGTGGAGGGGAAATCAATATAGATCCCATAAATATGGAGGCCATCATCAAGTAGAAAATTCATACTAATTTCACTGAAGTTAGGATCATTTTTTGGGTAGCATAGTACCTATGAAATTTCATAGCATCCTTTTCAGTGATAGCTATGCCACTTCATGCCATAATAGCCAATGGTAAGATTTTCTAATGGGGAAAGAATTAGTAGAAATATTTTTATGAGCTTAAATGGAAGATCATTCAAGCACCAACTCTTCAATTTCCTCACTTGAAAAATCTCTTCAAAGTGGATATAGATGAAAGTGGATATGATATGTGAACATTCTTTATGTAAGGGGGTAACCTAGTATGCTATCATTATGAGATGTTTCATAGGGGAATTATGAAACACCCTGCATATGATAAGGAACTCTATTCTCTTGTTCAAAATATTAAGAAATGAAAGAACTATCTGGTGGTCAAGGAAACCTTTTGTCCACAATGATCACCAACCACTATAGTATTTGAATGGCTAACATAAGCTACAAAAAATAAAACATTACAAGTGGATGAGGTTTTTTGTAGCAGTTTCATCTAGTCATCAAATGTAAGAAGGGAAACACTAATAAGTTGGAAGGAATAATTTCAATTCCACCCACATCCAAGATTGCAACTTTGGGAACTCTTACACATGTGGATCCTTTTACCCATGATGCATACAAAGAGGCATACATAGAAGATGAGGAATTTAAAGAGGTGTTTAAGTAGCTACAAGGAAAAATTAATGTAAAATAAGGTGATGATAAGGTTGAATACAATATCCAGAATGGGTTTCTCTACAAGTTAGACAAACTCTATGTCCCTAAAGGTGAAATATTGTATCTTATCAGAGAGGCTCACACCTCCAAGAGTGTAGGAAATTTCGGTGTTGGGAAGATAGTTGCCAACTTATAAAGGTATGTGTGTTGGCCCAAAATGAAAGAATATGTAGATTGGTGTATTAAAGGATGCATTATTTGTTGTACCAAAAATCCCAAAAATATAAATGAAGGTCTATACCATCCATTACTAGTACCCACTCAATTGTGGGAAAGAATTTCCATGAATTTTGTGGATGCTTTTCCAACCACAAGGAAGGGACATGATTATATTTTTATACCCTTCTTTTTTATGGGAGTGTTTTCTCCTTCTTGGCTTTGTGTCGTATTTTTCTTGGTGCTTTCTCTGTTTTTTCCTGCCTTCAAATTTTGCTTAATCTTTAGCATTTTCTCTTCCATTTCATTGAGAAAATATGGCCCAACCACTTCCCTATTAGCTGGGTTATCCCAACTTACTGGGGTGTTGCACTTTCTACCATAAAGTGCTTCAAATGGGTTCATCTTTAGTGATGTTTGATACCCATTGTTGTAATAAAATTCTACCAAGTGTAGGTAGTCTTCCCATTTAGATGGTTTTTCCATCACATACATCCTTAGCATGTCCTCTATCACTTGGTTCACCCTTTCTGTTTTCCCATTAGAATCATGATGATAGGCTGTGCTGAAGTTCAAACTCGTTCTGAACCCTTTGATTAACCCCTTCCAGAACTTTGAGGTAAATTTTTGGTCTGTGTCAGACACAATTGTCTTGGTAATATCATGCAATCATGATACTTCCTTCATATAGATATCAAAAACATTACCTGCCTTGTGAGTGGTTTTCAATGGAATAAAATGGGTGGCTTTCATAATCTTATCCACCACCACCATGATGGAATCATGTTGCTTCCCGGTTCTAGGAATTCCTCTGATGAAATCCATTTTCATCACTTCCCACTTCCACTCGGGAATGGGCAATGGCTATAGAAACCCAGCTGGGTGAATATGTTCATCTTTGAGCTTCTCACATTCTAATCATTTATCTATGTATTCATTAATCTCTTACTTCATCCCTGGCCAATAATATTGGCTCTTGACTGCTGCCACTATTTTATGATATCATGGGTGTCCTACATAAGGCACATTATGCATCTCTTTTAAAATCACTCTCCTCAATTCCAAAGAATTGGGTACATAGACTCTGTTTTTGTACCGAAGGATTCCATCAATTCCTAATTCATAATCCTCAACCTTCTGCTGCATTTTACCTTGCTGCAATTTTGTTACTAATTCCATGTACTGCAAATCTAAATTTGCAGCCTCAAAGATTCTTCCTTGAATATCTGTCTGATACATGTTGATGGTTGTAGCATGCAGTTCATGCACTCTCCTATTGAGTGCATCAAGCACTTTGTTCTCCTTTCCTTTGATATGCTTGATATCAAATTCATACTCACAAATAAATTCCAACCATCTACTCTGCCTAACATTCAAGGTTGGCCAATCAAACAAACACTTCAAACCGTTATGGTCTGTCCTCAGTTCAAACCTCCTTCTCATGAGGTAGTGCCTCATTTATTCAAGGCATGTACAATGGTTTCCAACTACAAATCATGAGTGGCATAGAGCCTTTCATGCTCCTTCAATTTTCTGGACTCATAGCATATTACAAATCAATTTTTGGTTGAGGAATCCTCCCAGTCCTTCCTTAAATGCATCTGTGCAAACCACAAAATTCTCATTCAGATCTGCAAGTTTTAGAATTGGAACACTGGTTAACAACTGCTTCAATTCCTGGAGGGTAAAATCATGAAGATGGGTAACAATTTTGCTTGTTTTATGACAAAAAAAACTATATTTTCATAAGTTCTTCAACTTCCGGCATACAAAAGTATTTTTTTTTATTTATAATTTCACTTTATAGTAAAAACAAACTTGTGAAGAATTTTGTTATCTTTCCAATGACTATTTTTCAATTTTTTTTTATCAAGATTTGATATGTCAATTTGACAATTGTTTAACAGTATGTTCCTTAACCATGAAAGGAATGATAATGATTTATTGTTTTCCACAACAATGTATCTATTATTAAAATTATGTTTTTAAGAATTGAAATATACTGCAACAATATACAAAGACTCTATTTTATTATGACTATAATTTTGAATCTAATGGATGAATATTATAATTTCTAGAATTTTTTTAAGTTGACCAAGCTGAAAACATTGCAGATTTTAAAGACATGTTTTTCTACACCTTGTATCTATATTAATTTTTACTTAAAATTAAAATATAAAAATACCTTTTTGAACAGAACAGTTTAAGGATTATGAATATAAATTTTCCATAATTTTCCACAGTGTATTTTTAGATATATGGATTTTTCATTTCACCGAATCATAATCTCACCTAAAAATATTATGCAGTGATTTTTTTATAAAATTAAATAAAATTAGATAAAACAATGAA
>SNQJ01S0005532.1:22882-75388 GCA_010110895.2 Picea sitchensis | reverse complement strand
TGTGATATAGGCAATCTCATATGGTACAATCCAATGCATTTTGAACTTCCCAGGGTGTTTGATAAACTTACTGTCATATACCAATACTAAATCACCTTGCCTGAATATCTTCTTCTTGATGTGATTGTTGTGGTATGCCTTTTCTCATTCCTTTTGAACTTGTTGATGGAAGCCTGCAATGAATCTATCTTCTTCTAGTTCAACTAACTGTGCTAGCCTCTCATGAACAGTGCCAGTATCATCCATGTCTGTAAATGCAACAATTCTTAAGCTCGGTACCAAGTACTCCATCGGGACAACAACTTCAATACCATAAACCAACTTGAAAGGGGTCTGCATTGTTAATTTATTGCAAGTGGTTCTATAAGCCCAGAGTACTATTGGTACACTTAAATCCTAGTCATCCATGTTCACACTACAAATATTTGTCAATGTTGTCTCCAAGATTTTGTTGAATTCTTCAACCATTCCATTTTCTTGTGGATGGTAAGGTGTACTCTTCTGATGGTGGACTGCAAATTCTTCAGTCAGAGATTCAACTGTCTTATTGATGAAGTGTGTACCTTGATCACTCATAAAGACCTTAGGGCATCCAAACATGGTTATTATGTCATCAAATATAAAATGCACAGTTGTAGTTGCACTACAATCCTTGACTGCTCTTGCTTCGACCCATCTAGTCAGGTATCCTGTCACAGTGATAATATACCTTGCTCCTATGCGCTTTCCTGGTGGGTGTATAGGTACTACGAAGTCAATGGACCATTTTCCAAATGCCTGTAGATTCATCAATGGTGCTAATGACATCTCATCTCTTCAGGATTGTTTTCCAACTCTCTGGCATACATCGCATGCTCTGGTATATTCTTTAGCATCTTTGTGTAACGTAGGCCACCAAAGGCCAGCTCACAAAACCTTCTACGCATTTTCTTTCCCTACGTAATGTACTTCTACAATTCCTTCATGAGCTTCTGCAAGGATCATAGGGCGCTCTATTTCCATAATGCATCTTCTTAGTATCTCATTAGGTCCCATTTTATATAGCTGACCAACTATCAGTGAAAAATCTGCAGTGCGCACCACTACCTGTTTTTTCTGGGAGATTGTATACTCACTTGGAGCCATTATTGTTGATAGGAACTGGACTATGTCTGTGAAGTGGTAATCAATCTTTCTAATGGAGATCATTTGTGCATCTGGTAATGTATCCTCCAAACGGGTAGGTTCTTCTCCATGTTCCAACCTCGACAAGTGGTCTGGGCTCTTGTTCATTTTTCCTGGCTTAACTATGATCTCAAAATCATATTCTTGAAACAACAGAAGCCATATGTAGATTCGCCCCCCCAACACTAGCTTGTTGACTAGGCAATTTAGCGTGGAGTGATCAGTAAACATTTGAAAGTGTCCTCCCGACAAGTAGTGGCAGAATTTTTGCAACACTTACACCATGGCTAGTCCCTCTCTCTCTGTAGTGGTGTAATTGACTTCAGATGTGGACAACTTCCTGCTAGAAAATGATAATGGATGATCAATGTCCCCTTCTCGAGGTTGTGCCAGTACTACTCCTAATACAATGGAAGACGCATCAACATGCACATGAAATTCCTTGCTCCAATTTGGAAATACCAGAATAGGTGCAGTCACCATCTTTTGTTTCAGTGTGTCGAATCTCTGCTGGCATTCTTCTGTCCAACCAAAATGAAAGTCTTTCTTTAATAACTTCTCCATTGGCATAGTAATCTGAGCATATCCTTTGATAAATTTCCTGTAATAGCCAGTATGTCCTAGCGCAATGCGTAGTTGTTTGACTAAAGTAGGTGGTGGCAAATCAACTATAATTGCAATCTTTGATGGATCAACCAACAATCCTTTCTTGCATACAATATGGCCTAATAGTACTCCAAATGGTGAGAAGAAGGTGCACTTCTTCATATTTAAAGAAATTTGACACTGCCTTCATTTATCTAACATTATCCTTAGACATTCAATGTGGTTTTTCAACTGACTAAACATAGTCCAGTCGTCAAAATATGCTTCTAAGAATTTATGCAGAAATTCTTTGAACGCTTCAACCACCTCCCTGGAGAGGATGGTTGGGGCATTCTTCAATACAAATGGCATCACTATATATTGGTAGGATCCCCACTCTATGGAAAACGTAGTCTTATGAAGGTCTTCCTTGGCGATACAGATCTAATGGTATCCTGAAAACCCATCTGTAAAAGAATATACTTCTTGTCCTCCCACATTATCCAACACTTCATTTATGGATGGTGTAGGGAAAGGATCATGTAGATAAGAAACATTCATCTTATTGAGATCTACTCAAATCTTGATCTCACCTGTCTTCTTCTCTTGTACCACCATAGGTCTAATCCACTCCAACTCCTTGACAGGTTCCATAATCCCTACTTCTAACATTCTGTCAAGCTCAATCTTCACTTTTTCCTTATATTTTGGGCTCAATCTATATGGTATTTGTTTGACTGGATTCACATCTGGTTTCAAAGGTATTCTCATCTCTCCCATAAGTCCTTTGATACCGTTCATATTAGTGAACTTGGTCAGGAACAAGTCCTGATACTCATGCAATAATTCTGTGATTTTTTCAATGGTAGCAACGTCCCAGTAATCTCTGACATTGGCAAGCTTTGGTGTCTCATCTATCCCAATATTAAATTTCTTTATATTTATCGGTTGTCCAATGAATGGTAGTTCAACTCCTGGTCCTTCCACATCTCTCTGGCCTTTTGTTTCTGCGATATTCACCTTCCTTGGATCATCGTCTTCGTCGACATTAATGTTGTAGCAGATCTGCAGTTTCTGGAGGGGCACAATCCATTCATCCTCTTCTTGGTCCAAAGGGAGGCCATATGCCTCCTTAAGTACTTTCTATATCACCATCTGTAGTGCTTGATCTACTGAAGGAAATTCACTTTAAAACAAAAAGGTGGTTATAAAATTCTAGATGATACCTTCCCATTCTGAAGTGACGAGGTGCAGCTCTACTTTAAGGTACCAGTTAATCAGGGTGGTATCCAGCGTATTGACGAATATGTGTACCCATTGTTCTCTAGGAACATCACTCCAAGCCTCTTCGTAGCTGCATACATGGTCCTTTGGGCATCTTCGACCTATGTACCTCACTTCCCAGCTTACTGCTTGTGCTGAGAACCGCGTTATCATCAAAGTTCAACATTGTGTCCAGTTTGTAATATTGCTTTTATGTGTCCCCCACCATATTTTTGGTGCGGCTTTCATGGCCTCATCCATTGTCAATAGCCTCTATTTTGTTGGTACATTTGTCTCAAATTATGATAAGAAGTTCTCTAAGGGGTTCAACCCATCAAATGTGGGTAGATTACTCACTGTTGTTCCAATCCAACGAACTTCTCTGGTTATCCTATAACATCTTCTTGTAGATACTTTTTACATCTGGTTCTTCCAGTTCTCTAGCACTTCTTCTGAGTCGGATGAACATGTGTTGTCACTTCGCCAACTCAGATTCCTGTCAACTGTAGGTTTGATATAATCTTGTTGTCTGGCTGTTAACTTGTAGATGTTTTCCAGTTCAAATGCATGGTATTCTTCTTTGATAGGCTCTGTATATCGTGGACCCTCATCTGGATCTAAAGGTGCAATGATCCTAAATCCAACTCTCTCAAATGTCATGCGTCTTTTCTTTAGATCAACAACAGTAGAATTGTCGAAGGTCCAATCAATTCCTAATAATGTAGGGTAAGGGAAATGATCATCAACAATTTCAATTACCTCAAAACCTATAAAGGTTCTTACTCCATCGATGTCCACTGGGACATTCTCTAATCGTCCAAATGGGATGACATCTTGTTGATTGGCCATGTGAGGCCTGATAGGTGAATGGACCAACTTTGGTTTTCCCATTAGTGCCAAAGTTTTCTTCTTCATGACATTGACCTCCGACCCTAAGTCAAGGACCACATAGTCTATCTCATACTCTCCTATATGAGAATTCAAGTGTAATTTTTTATTTGTCCTTCTCCTTTTTCCAATTTGGTGCACTTCCCTATTCAGTAAGGGGTATATCTTTCCTATCTCATACTGCTTGATTAAATCTTGTAATTCGTGTACACCGCCTTTATCTTGAATCAAATTAACAAAAGTGCACAAAAATTCCATTATTTTTCTTACCTCTTTCTCTTCTGTTGGCAATGCAGACAGATAAAACACCTGAGGCATGTCGTATTCTTTGATTTCTGGTTGTCTCTTTGATGGAGATCCTTGACCTCTTTTGAACTCTTTTCTTGCCTCCTCGAATATCTGTATTTCTTTCTTAGCATCGAACATTGGGGTCTTTTTTATAGCTTTCCTAATGCCATGGTCATTTTCAGTCCTTCCTTGGGCTGCTCTATCTTCTCCTATAGCAGCTCCTCCTCGAGTGATTAAAACAACTCTAGGGTATGCTCTGCGAGGTTCAACATATATTAGTTGTACTTGTGGTTGTTGCTGAGGTCCTCGTCTTTCCTGAAGTTTAGCCAACAACACAGGGCATTCCTCTATCACATGCTCGAAGGAGTTACATTAACTATAGGTTGTGTAAGGATTCTGACAATCCCTTGCTAAATGTCCTGCCTGCACGCAGTTGTAACATATTATTTTTCCTCGGCCTCGACCCATACCTCCTCCTCGTCCTCGTCCTCTGTTTCCACCATGAGGATTGAAGTTTCCTCTCCCCAGAGAGTTGTACTGCAAAGTGTTTCCTTCTGGTTGTACTTCACCTTGAATCTTGTATATGTCTCTCAACCTTTCATGCATGAGCTCATAAGATCTACAATCTCGATCACTATGCCCCACTGATTTACAGAATGTACAATACACATTTGTGGGTGTCTGAACATACTTTTGCATGTAGTAGCACTCACCTGGGTGATGCCTATTTCTGCATACATCGCACTAGGGTAGGTTAACTTTCTTCAAGGGGCTCGATGCCCCTAAGGCCAAGTACTCATGAAATAAGGGACAATGTTTCGTATCATGGACTTCAAATCTGTCTCTTACACACCAGATATATTCCCTATTTTATTTTCCCTTATATTTCTTCATATCCTCGACCTGTAAAGACAAACTAGTTAGCTGGCTCATGATCTGGATAATGCCTGAGCTAGATTATCCCATCAATGTTGATTCAATATTCATGGCGATATCCAAATATTCTGTCTGTGATGAAATATTCTACTTCATCAGAGGGACTCTTATGTGTGGTAACAACACAATGATGAACCATTCTTTTTTCTGTTCATCAGGGATGTGAAAAGTTAATCGGTCTGTCAGGGTATTGAATCTCTGGTCTAACTCCCAAACAGGTTCTTCTACCCTTTGTTTAATATCATTTAGTTCTGTAATACATTGTGACTTCGACTTAGGTTTCTTAAACTTTACAATTAGTGCATTCTTGATCTCATTCAGGGGCTTAGGTTGTGCCAGTCCTTGGACAAGTTTCATGTACCATCTCAATGCGTGGTCCCTTAGCATAGTGTTGAACTGGGTTCTCTTGATGGCTTCATCGGTGATACTTTTAATATTCCATATGGATTCACACAGAAACCAATGCTGATCTAGATCTTCAGATCCATCTCCTCTAAATATAGGGAGTCTCATTTCATCTTCCATAGAGATGACTATGATTCTTGTGTGAGTAGATGTTGAGCTACTAGTAATAATACTCTGAAGATTCTGGTGGTTCTAACTATTCTGACTGCTAAGTACTATTGGGACAATAGGAGGATTAATGTTACTTACTTCAGTAGTCCACGTAGTTCTTGAGTTTTCTGGCTTGCTTTGGTGCAGCTCTTCAGCTTCCCCTTCTTCTGTTCTGGTGGCCTCTGGATTCTATTCATCGGTTAGATATACCTCTTCTCTACTGTAGAAACCCTCTTCTCTGTATTTTTTCTTAAACAAGTTCTCAAGGTGAACCCCTCAGAATACTTTCCCACTGCACGTATTTCCTGCTTCTGTGTCGCTGTCACAGTCCGAGATCTTGAACATTAGCCTTTTCAGGGCTGACCAATCTACTGTATCTTCAAGATGTGGTTTTCATGCAAGAGCATCTTGATTCTTAGCTTCAGAAAGTGCAAAAATTTTCCTCCGGGTCCTTTGAAAAAGTATCTCTCGACTTGGCTATACGATTATGTTCTGTCAACAAAAAGCTCAGTGATATACCCTCCAATGGTACTATCAAACCAATGATCTACTTCTCTGGATACAGGGTTGTCAATTCTCTTGACCTTCTGGATCAGTGCTGGTGTCCAAACCATAGGAGGTCTAGATCTGATCTGAAATTGTGTGTCAACTAACCTAGCCAACCACTTGTGTAGCTCCTAATGGATTCCTCCAAAGAAGATCTCATGAATGTCGGTGAAGATGTATATTTGTAGCCAATCTTCAGTACTCAGTTTAGGGTTCTTGTTCCAGGCTTCAAAGAAGTCCTTCTCTTGATCCTCTATCCATTTTTGAATCTCTGTCTTTGATGGGAACCACCTTGACATTCCCTTAAAAAGATTCCTGTCCCAACAACGAAACCATTTGTTGGAATAGGGGCAGACCTAGGGTTCACTCCAAGAGCACACCAACAAGCCCTTTCGGCAACACCTGCGAAGCAGGTGCAGTCTCACCTAAAGCAGCGATGAGGGTGTTGTAGGACATAGATGTCTACAACCAGGGTAATATCAAGTGGATATTGTATAATAGTAATCACGGTATTCATATATCATTTACCAGTGAGATCTACTCTGCGCAACTATAGATATTTTTCTAACACAATAATGCAAATAACAGTATAATAAGGACATAGATCAAAGAATTAATCACTCACACAACACAAAATATACGTGGTTCACCCTCTCTCTAGGCCTACATCCACAAAACTGCGCTTATGATATATTAAGATCAAGCTTACAGTTCTGATCTTCGCTCTTGGCCAACAAATCCTCTCTCTCCTTATCTCTTGATCTCCCCCTTTCTACGCACCCAACTGCAGGATCTGATCTTCACACTCAACTGAAGATATTACAATACCAGAAGGCTCTCACCCTCAACACTTCTCTCTCACAATACAATGACCTCTCACCACAACAATAGAGATAAAGCAATAAAAATATCATACCCCCTCAACCCAGGTCCTCTTGACCTTTATTTATACATTACAATACCTCACTGATAGCCTTAGTCTGAAACCTAGGTGTCAAAACCCTAATTACCAAAACCCTAGGTGTCTAAGATTCTAGGTCAACTTGATCCACTTTTTTCGGATGTTACCATGTTGTCTTTCCTTCCTTCTTTTGCGGTGCTCCAAAGCATCTAATGGTGGATTTTTCCACTTCCCGAGTCATCCTTGGTCCATCTTCCTTGCTGATTTTTCATCCTCGATCTCCTCATCCAACGAATTGATTTTCCACACTTCTCTCCATCTTTTCTGCTCTTTTGCTCACTTCGACCCAGTGAGAGTCACTGTGTCTCCCACAAAGTTTTCTTTTTACCTTTTCTTCCTTTCTCTCTATTTCCTTTCATAACCAAGAGCCAATAGGTTCCGACTCTAGGCCCTGTGCGTGGAACTCGTGGCTGTTTCTTCTTGTTGCAGCCCTTTTCCCCTAAACACGTCAGATTCCATCCGTTCGACGTCCTCTTCTGGCTGCTCGGGCTCCTATGTGGGTTCCTTCTCCTCTTCCACATGTAATGTGTTCTTCTCGTACTCCAGTGTGTGAATTTCATCCACATCCACCACTGTGGGAATCTCGTTTGTTCCAGTGTTTGGCACTTGAGTGCTACTCCGTGTGTTTCGTCTAGTTCTACTCGACACTCCAACCCTTGGTGGTGACATGGAGAGGAAATCTGAACTAAAGTATTCCAAATCGATAGATGGTAGCACACATTCTCACTCTATCTCTCTTCGACTTGGATTTGCATTATTCTCCTTAGAAAATAATACAATGGGTTGCTTTCCCCCCTTTTTCTGATTTTATAGCGAGACAAAGAAGTGATAGTTGTGTCGCACTAAAAGTTGTCACTTTTTCACTTTTTGCTGTGTTTCCAACATGTTGTACCTTTCAACCCATTAATTTCTCTTTTGCGTGCAATGTTTTCGAACCCTGGGTTTCTTTTAGTGCATTGTTCTATTCTACCCGTTCTATTCTATTAAGACCCTCCATGTGCGCAAATCTATTTTTATTTTTATCCCCTTTTTAATTTTTATGGATTTCCTTCTTTTTATTTGTTTTTCTCATTTTCTCTCCCTTACTTCTACTTAATACACTATATACATATCTTCTTACTGCACAATAAATTTCTAGGTACTAGAAGGTCAACTATCCCTATACATTTTCAGGCGACTCCCATTGATCATTCCTCCAAGTTTTGTACCTCCTAAATCTTTCAACTGTACGATTCTCCCCTCTGTGACAGTATTCACTTCATATGGTCCCAATCAGTGCATTCTGAATTTTCTTGGATGCTGAAGAAATTTACTATCATACACCAATACTAAGTCTCCCTCCTTGAAACTCTTCCTTTTAATATGTTTGTCATGCCAAGATTTGTCCCTTGCTTTCTGTACTTCTTGGTGAAATCCTGCTAGAATCCTATCTTCTTCCATCTCCATCAACTAACTTAGCCTTTCTCGTACTACACCTTATTCTGTCATGTTGGTGATTGCTACTGTGCACATACTAGGTACCAAAACTTATAATGGCACCACTTCTTCTTGTCCATACACCAACTAGAATGGTGTCTATCCTGTCAATTTTTTGCATGTAGTCCTATATGCCCATAATACTATTGGTATCTTTAAATCCAAATCATCCATGTTGACATTGCAGATCTTTGTCAAAGAATTCTCTAGGATATTATTAAAGGCTTCCATTGTTCCATTTGCTTGAGGGTGATATGGTGCACTCTTTTGATTTTAGACTTCAAACTCCTCATTTATATCCTTGATAGTACTATTGATGAAGTGAGTTTCTTGGTCACTCATCAAAATCCTTGGGTATCCAAATCTAGTGATCACTTTCTCAAATAGGAAGTGTGTTGTTGTCTCTGCACTACAATGTTTTACTGGTGTTTCTTCTTCCCACCTCATTAAGTACTCTGTCGCAGTAATGATACACCTTGCTCCTGATCTCTTTGTCGGTGGGTTAATTGGTTCCACAAAGTCTGTTTCCCATTTTTTGAATACTTGCAAGGTTACTTGTGGTCTTAGGGGAATCTCATCTCATCTATTAGGTTTTCCAACACTATGACATACATCACATCTCTGGAAGTAGTCCTTTGCATCTCTGTGAATGGTTGGCCACCATAGTCTTGTGCGCAATAAACTCTATGTGGTATACTTTCCTACATAATTTCCTCCAGCTATTCCCTCGTGATCCTTTGCTAAAATCCTAGGAATTTCATGTTATAGTACACATCTTCTCAAGATGTTGTTTGCGCCCATCTTGTATAAATTTCCTGCAATCAATTGATAGTCTGCAGGTCTGACTACTAGATTTTTCTTTTGCACAGTTTTGAATTCTTATGGCATAGTCCTTGTATTCAAGTATTCAATGATGTCAACAAAATATTCATCATCTAATTGAACTGAAAATAACTGTGTATTAGGGAAGTTATCCTCTAAATTTGTAGGTTCCTCTCCATTGGTGATCCTTGACAGGTGACTGGGTCCTACATTCAATTTCCATGGTTTGATAATCACTTCAAAGACAAATTCCTAAAACAACAGTAACCATCTATAGATCCCGCCCCCCAACACTGTCTTATTGACTAGGTATTTGAGGGAAGAATGATCTGTGAACATTTTAAAATTTTTCCCAAGAAGATAGTGTCTGAACTTTTGCAGTCCATATACCATTGCTAGTTCTTCTCTTTATGTAGTATTGTATTTCTTCTCTGATTTTGATAGTTTTCTTCTTGTAAATACTATAGGGTGGTATAACTCTCCTGCTCCTGGCTGTGCTAGAATAGCTCCCAGTGCTATGGTTGATGCATCTACATGCACATGAAGTGTCTTTTCCCAGTCTGGGAATACTAGTATAGGTGTTGTGACCATTTTTTTCTTTTAGAGTGTCCAAACCTTGCTGACAGTCCTCATTCCACTGGTGATCCGAAATCGGATTCAGAAGCCTGTCAGGGCATGAAAATGTCCAAACCTCGCCAACAGTCCTCATTCCACTGGTGATCCGAAATCTATCTCGTGGTTCGCCGTGGCATGAAAATGCTCAAAACAGTGCTTCGGAAGTTGATGAAACCAACACCATTGCGTCCGGTCTCTGTCTTCCTGATCTCGGTGGTATAATTTTTATGTCGTTTCTGAGTCCGTATGGAGAAGATATCGCTCACCGGGGAAAAGTCAAATAGGGAAAAAAATGTTGACTGGACAAATTGCATGACCTACACACGTGGCGTTGACGTGGCATGATGGTACACCCTGGCAGCCGACGTGGAAATTTATGGTTGGATGATGGTGGTCGAATAGGGTGATGACACGTGGCATTTTAATATCGAATTTTAGCAGCTATCTGGTCATCGAAGGGCTGCCACGCACCCCTATTTTGGCTAATGGATTTTGGTTTGTTTATCAAAACTTTTTGGAGGCCGCTGGGTTTGACCCCCGAACCACCACATGCTACAAGCGCCTTCACAATAGTCCCATAACCAATGCGCCACATTATTTATTATTATGTTATAAAACCCATAATATTTATTATATTGTATGGTTTTATGCACATAAAGGAGGAGAGGGACCAGCGCTTAGCCCTTTGGGCTAAGCGCTAGGCCATATGGAGTCCATATAACCTTGCCAAAGGAGCGCCCAAGACTAAGGGGCTAAGCCCGAATTTAACCAATTTATGGTTATAAAGTGGTTTTTCCAACCACTTTGAGTTTTTAATGTAATTAAACTCTTTTTTAATGTAATTAACCTTATCATTTTGGGGTTATTGGGCATTTTAAAGGTTAAATCGTGGAGGAGTTGGAGATGGGAAACTAACTCTCCCACTATTTAACCAAGGCTATTTTGAGGCCAAGGACACAACTTTTGAGAGCAATTTCTCAGAGCAGAGATGTTGAAGCAAGTCAAGTCAAAGCCAGTTTGAGGCGTGGGAGACCGTTGAGGATGATGTCAGGCTGATCTATTTCTGAGAGCTTGGGACATCCGATTCAGGTGCCGCTTTTTTGTGCATGGTTCCAGATCTCGTATCAAGACCAGATCAGTCTGATACCTATCTGAAATTGTAAAGATGTACTAATAATCTTTTGAACAGAAATAAAAAGCCTCCCCCACAAGAGAAAAAGGCTCGGAGACGTAGGGCAGTTGCCGAACTCCATTATCAACCTCTCGTATTATGGTTTGCTGTTTTCATTGCATTTCAGATCTGAAAAATATGTTAATGGTCAGGAGTAATTCATTTCTTTTCTCGCTTTTTCGCTTAAGTTTCCAATGGTTAATAAATGCATGCAAATAAAACCAACCATAGTCATTTCAAAAATCCTGATGGATCAAGTGGTATCAGAGCCAGGTTGATCGCTTGGATTTGAGTTTTGCATGTTAACCGTGGGAAAAGCTACTGCAGTGAAGGGAAGCTTGTTGCAGAGAATCCATTAAATTGGATTGAGAAGAAGAGCTTCTCACAGCGAGAAGATGGCATCGGAAGAAGGGACTTCTCAAGATGAGAAAGAGTTCCGGAAACATTCTTTGCCATGTCGGAGATGGTGCAAGTTTGTACGAAGATTACTTGAACGAAGCCCAGCTTTGGTACTCCTTCAAAAGGAAAAGTAAGAGGAAGAGGACCAGCCCTCGTGATTCTCCTTCCACCTCCATCAACACCTCCTTCTTCTCCCTTCTTCTCCAAGTTCAAGTTCTAAATCTAGTGAAAAGAAAAAATGTGCATAAAATAAAATGAAATGCCATTGTTAAAACTTGATGTAAAATTTGAGTTGCTCATATATGATGGTGAAGTAATGCAAAAGCTTCTGATAACCCGGATTCCCATTTGCATGGAGGCATACTGCAGTGTGCAACAGATCAAGGAGGAGGTTACACAACCAGTTGGCATCGTTGAGACTCTCAGGTACAACTCTTATCCGGTGGCAAAAGCAAGTTGCAAAAGGAACACAAAATGTGGTAATGTATTTCCATCATGGAAGGATTTCATTTCTGCACTTAGGAAACAGTTTTTATCCTTTGTTATAAAGAAAAGCAATGATTGAATGGCAATCTTAAAACTAAGAAAGGACAAACAGTGAAAGAATATACTGATGGATTTAGAAAGATGGCATTACTGTGTTAGACATTCCCTCTTTGCAAACACAAGAAACCCTTATGAAGTGTATAGAGGTTTGCTCCGTGTAAATTAGAAACATTGTTTTCAGCTAAGCCTGGACCCACTAACCTTGATGAAGTTTCGGTTCAAGCTACGTATATTGAAGCAGGGAAGGTAGGTGTGTCAGGGGAATCATCGTGTTCAAGGAAAGAGGACAAGAAGAAATGGCATGGCAAAGGCAGGAAGGTGCCTGGACAAAGAAGGAAGGAAGCCCCCTTGGGTGCACTGCAAGAAAGAAGGACATGATGAGGAGAAATGTTGGCGGTTGCATCCCGAGAAGAGGCCAAAGTGGTTCAAAGGAAAGAAGGGAACGCAAACAGTGGCTACAACATCAAAACCCATAGAATTGGGATCAGATTCAGGTGGTGAAAAGATCTCATTGGTTGGTATGACAGTAAACATGGTGAAGATGTTGATTGTAGAAGAAAGTTGTTCCATATAAGAGTAATCATGCGACACACTAAGGTAGACACAGTAATTGACAGTAGGTCTCAATCTAACCTAATCTCAAAAGAGTTGCTGGCGAAATTGGGATTAAAACACAAATGCATCATAGGCTCCATTACATTAATCTCTAAAATGGATGAGCAATCATCATCAAAATGCACATAACAAAATAGTGCACAATCAAATTTTTGCAATTTCATCTAAGTATGGACGAAGTAACTTGTGATGTTGTGTCATTAAGAGAATGTGGGATGATCTTAGGTAGTCCATACTTGTTTGATCGTATAGAAATCTCTACAACTAAAAATCAATATCGGGCCACTAAAGCAGGTCATGATTATGTAGTTTATGCTCATCGTGTTAAAGAAACACTTCAAACAGGGGAACAGCTAATCCAATGTAGTTGTTTCAAGTGAAGTAATTAAGCAAGAACAAGATATGGTTGTCAATCATAGGTTGCTTCAAGATAAGCCCATATCGTGCAAATATTATAAGTACATCACCATTTGCAGTCAGTTTCTTAATAATTGCCGTTAGCAATGTTTTCTACATGGATGATAGTAGCCTCAGTAAGATGTAACAGGGTTCAAAAAGACGACTGCAAATGAACAATATACTGTCAGTTGTCACGATTGTGTTACAGATGATCGTGGTGAGACAAAAGTACGACGAAGCTCAGAGACCGAGAGAAAGCCGGGTGGCCTATCCCGGGATTGTTGGATCGATCAAGAATCTTTGGTTACCAAAAGGTCTTATTGTGGGAGGTGTGATCCCAACGGGATTCAGAAGCCCCGCCGGCATGAAATGCTCAAAATGAAAGTGCTCGAATCACAAAACCAACACCATTGCGCGTCCATATTGTCTTCCTGATTCTGGTGGTAGAATTTTTATGTCAAACAGAGTCCCAGATGGAGAAGATATCGCTTTGACCGAAAAAGTCCATCAAGGAAAAAAATGTTGGATCAAGTAGTTCAGACGACTCCACACCGCGGCGCTGATCGGCATGATGGTACACCCTGGAAGATGACGTGGCAAGTTCTGTTGGCTGATGGTGGTCGAATGGGGTGATGACACGTGGCATTTTATTATCGAATGGAAAGGTGCCATCGCACTAATGAAGCGCTGGCCGCCACGTATAACCCCCTATTTTGGCTAATGGCTTTGGTTCGTTTATCAAAACTTTTGAGTCCGTGGGGTTTGACCCCTCGACCTCCACATGCTAAGCAAAAGCCTTCACAATAGTCCTATAGCCAATGCGCCACATTATTTATTATGTTATAAAACCCATAGTATTAGTTATATTGTATGGTTTTATGCACATAAAGGAGGAGAGGGCTGCCCTTTGGGCTAAGCTTGGGTCTTATGGAGTCCATAACCTTGCCAAAGGAGCTACCAATACTAAGGGATAACTGAATTTAACCACCTATGGTTATAAAGTGGGTTTTCCAACCACTTTGAGTTTTTAATGTAATTAAACTCATTTTTAATGTAATTAACTCATTTTGGGGTTATTGGGCATTTTTAAAGCCTAAATTCGTGGAGGAAGTTGGAGAGGGGAAACTAACTCCCCAACTATTTAACCAAGGCTATTTTGAGGCCAAGGGGACAGCCTTTGAGAGCAATTTCAGAGCAGAGATGTTGAAACAACCCAAGTCAAAGCCAGTTTGAGGAAAGGAGACCGTTGAGGAGGAGATGTTGCCTGACGAGCCAGAGCTTGGGACACATCCATCTGTGTGTTGTTTTTTGTGTATTGTCTGTCATATATTCATTAACATGACCAGATCAGTCTTGAGACCATCTGGTGTCGTAAAGATGTACTAATAAGCTTTTTGAACAGAAATAAAAAAGCTTCCCCCACAGAGAAAAGGTCTGAGACGTAGGCAAAGCGTCAAACTGCTATCAACCCTCCTCAGGTATTATGGTTTGTTGTTTTCATTGTGTTTTCAGATCTGAAAATATGTTAATGGCTGTATAATTCATTTCTTTTCTCACTCTTTTCGTTTAAGTTTCAATGGTTAATAAATGCATGCAAATAAAACTCAACCATAAATCATTAAAAAATCCTGACGGATCAAATCGGAATTTACTATCCTTATTCAACACTTTCTCCATCGATGCAATGATTTATGCATACCATTTTATGAATTTTTGGTAGTATCCTATGTGTCCCAATGTTTCCCCAATTTGCATACTCAATTTGGGTGGTTGTGTTAACAAATGACTACAACCTTGCAGGATCAACCAATAGACTGTGTTTCCAGACTATATGTTCCAGTAGTATTCTAAAAGGTGTCCCAAAGATGCACTTCTTTGATATTTAATGATATCCCATTAATCGCTTGCATCTTTCCAACATCATCTTTAACACCTCTACATCTCTTCAATAGACTGTATACCGTCCAATCATCCAAATATACCTCTAAAACTGATGGATGAATTCATTTTACAGCTATGACTACCCTTTGAGAATATGTTGGTGCACTTTGTTCAAAAAGGTAATGAATGTGTGAATCGTAGGATCCAAAATTCCTCGTGGAAAAGTGGTTTCCTTTGTAAATTCGCCTTCTCCTGTTAAGCCCCATTATTGGCTCATTACCCTTAATTGGGGCATACTATATTAGTAATTTATTTCATTTATGTCGACTTTAGGCCATTAGTTGTAATTATACCTCCTAGTCTCCTATATACCAAGGAGACATTTTCATTTTGAATCATCTTGTACTTGAACATTTAAGTGGGGGTATAAGGAGGTTTCCCCAAGAAGTTTATTATCCGAAATTATCTCTTCAAGGCGTTGAGTACTTTTCTGAGGTTTTCTATGCTACATTGATATTTTGTTCCTAAATTAGTAATGAGCTCAAGGTCTTGGGGTTTCACGCTACATCCGGTACACTCCAACTGTCGCTGCAACTTGTTTTCTGCTACAATGTTTCAGAAGGAAACACTTGGAGGAAACTTAGTAGACGGATCAAGGTACTTTGGGTTCAAAATTCATCCTTGAGGCCTTATACCTCAAGCTACAACCCTCAGACAAGATAGGGTTCGAATCATCCCGAATCGAAATATTGCATAATTTTTCTATAAGAAATTCTCTGTATTGTTTCAGACCATAAACTTTAGAGGATAATTATAGAAATTAGTAAAAGTATCTGTGGTAAAACATTCAGCTTGTGGGTCATCTTAAATTTGTAGATACACCCCGTGGAAAATAAGGTATCTAACTAGTCCTACTGACCAGTCTCAAGAAGGTGTTCCGTGTAAAACAATCATAACTTCTTTCTCAAGAGTATCCAAATTGAGTGGGACTATTTCATTGGTTCGTGAACAGTCTGCATTATTTTTGGTACGAGCTCTGTGAATTTTATATCAATTATTTTGAGTGGGACATGCTATACAAGTGAGACCTCATGGAAAGGGACAAGAAATTGGCAAGTTGTGGGAAGTTATCATAAATTCCAATTGGAACATCCAGCTTTGATTAGACCTGTGGCATTGCAGAGAATGAATATCAAAGAACTACATAAATAAAGTTTTACACCCAGAAGGGCCGAAACATGGGAGATACAACAAAAATATTGTTCAACGTAATCCCCCTCAAATCAAGGTTCAAAAGTTTATACCACAACATGCCACCCAAAAGGGAACTCCTACACCAAACAAGCCTCCAAAAACCTACTCGGACTCCTTGATGAAGGTGAAGAAATGCGTAGGGACATAAATGAACTACAAAAATAAGATGGATTCAATGGAAGCTAAGTTGGATACCAAGATGGATTCATAATGGAAGCTAAGTTTGATACCAAGATGGATTCAATGGAAGCTAAGTTGGATACTCAAGATTGATGGTTTAAAGGGAGATCATGGAAGTATTGAAAATTTCATCATAGAGAAGACACCTTGAAAGTGAAAATGCATCCCATTAAATTCATGATGAGGGGACACAAGGAAGCAGGAATCAAGAATGGAGAAACTCCAACTTTGGTTTGAAGACCAACCATGTTCCCTAAGATTGATATGAGTGTCGGACGGTAAGGACCCAGTCACATGGATACTCTAGATGGATCAATTCCTTTGATTCCATAATGTGCCACAAAACAAAAGGTATGAATTTCTTTATATTTAGAACCTAATAAATTTGTATGGTATCAGTGGCTTTTTTCTCACAAATCACCTATCACTTGACAATTTTTCATCGGAAGAAATGATAGCATCGCTATGAGGATACAAGGGAGCAATAATTCTCTTTAGCCAATTGATAAATCTCAAGCAAAAAGGGTCCAAGCATTCCACCAAGCATTTAGAACATCCAAAGATTGAATACAAGGTAACCTCCATATTCCAGATGAGTACCTGATTGTTGTATTCATAGGAACTTGAAGGATAACATTCAACATGAGGTTTTGGGGTCCCAAATCATTGGAGAATGCATTTAATGTGTAAGGTGAAATGTTGAAAGTAAAAACATGGTTATGGCTACTAGAAGGACCAATCCTAACATCTATAGGTAGGTTCAACGTCTCTTCTTCTGTAAACATTCCTACCAAGGTTGACAACCAACAATTGAGTGGTAGTTAAAAGCAAAGGTTTATGATTTAATTGTGACAACAAGTACAGTAAGGGACATAAGTGTGGTGGAGAAATAATGCCATTCTTACATAGATTGTGAAGAGGAAGAAGAACAAGAACAAGAACCATCTCAAGATGAAAACGTAGAGAAGCAATTTCATCCAAAGAGTTGACTCCCACAATATCGTGTAAAGAATTGATAGAATTAAAACCTCAAACCTCAAGATTGAAGGATACATCAAAAAGAAAAAAGGTAATAGTCCCAATTGATTATGGCAGTACTCATAACCTCATTCACTATAAATTAGCCAAAGATCTCAAATTGTTTGTATATCCAACCGCAGTTTCAAGTGTAATGATTGCAGATGGAGGAACTATAAATTGCTCAGAAAATGCACAAGATCAATCTTACTATGGGGAATATGTAAAGAATAGTCCAATGATTGCTATACCCATGGGTGGTAGATTGCACTAGGAATCCAATGGTTACAATCATTAGGAACAATGGACGAATTTTCAAGAACTTCTTTTCATGAAATTTTCATTGGAAGGAAAAGAAATTGAGTTAAGAGTATCACAGGAAAACCCAAGAAGGGGTAATGTCAATGACATGACAAACTTATTGAAAAATGGGCATCATATGTTATTGCACAACTATGCTCACTAGATGTTCAAACATCTAAGCTTTCATCTATATCCCTCAATATCTCCAAAGGATCATTCATAAGCACTCCAAAGTATTTGAAGATATTCCCTAAAGGTCTTCCCACCCACTCGAAATCATGATCATGAAATTCACCTAATTCCAGGGAGTGTTCCCAAAAATAAGCGCTTTCTCATGCATACCCCCATTTTAAGAGTGAATTCGAGCGCATGGTTGAAGAAATGTTAGAGGTCGAATTAGTATTATGCCTAGCCAAAGTTCTTACTCAAGACTAGTGGTAATGGTATTCAAGAAAGATAGCTCATGTATGTATGTGTCCGCATTATAGAGACCTCAACAAGATCGCCATTAAAGATAATTTTCCATTCCCCAAGCCATTGATGAATTCATATATGAACTACATGGAGCAATCTATTTCACAAAATTGATCTTCGCTCAGGGTATCAATGATCAATGAAGGAAGAAGATATCCCAAAACAACATTTTGAACTCATGAAGGCCATTATGAATTTTGGTCATGCCTTTGGCCTTACAAATGCACCTTCCATTACATTCCAAGGGTTAATGAATTCCATTTTCAAGCCCTTCCTTCAAAAATTTCAGGCAGATTTTGACATATAATTAATCTATAGAAAATCTCTTGAGGATCATGTGCCACATGTTGACAAGGTGCTACAATCCTCATTAAAGGAGCAACAATTGTTCCATTCAAAGCATCCAAATGTTTCTTTGAGTAAAGGAGGAACATTTGGGTCATATTGTGTCTCATGTGAAGGTGTCAAGGTAGACCCGACAAGAATAAGGCCATGATGGACTGCCAATTCCCAAAACATGAAAGAATCTTAGAGGATTTTGTGTTTGACAGGTTACCACCGCAAGTTTATTCGGAACTAAGGAAGAATAAGCGACCTTTAACCATTAATTCAACTAAAAAGGGGATGCATTTTCATGGACTCAGAGGAAACTAAATCTTTGAACAACTTGGGTGAGGTGATGTAAATCTCTTGTCTTGACAACTCTAGACTTCACAAAACCTTTATTGCGGAATGTGATGCATCAGGAAATGGAATTGGTGCTATCCTAATGCACAAGGAAGGCCCCTCTTTGAAAGTTGATCACCAAGGGAAAGGACTACAAAACCCATCGGCGAGAAGGAAATGATGGAAATACTTACATGCATTGAAGAAATGGCGTCCTTACCTACTAGGTAGGCACTTCTGTCAAACAGATCATGATAGTCTTAAATACTCTAGGAACAAAGACCTGGCCTTTAGAAGAACAACAAAAAATGGGTAAACTAAGATATTGGGTTATGATTTTGAAATCATCTATAAAAAGTAAGCAAAATTTTGTGGCAGATGCAGTCTCCAAGAAAGGATGAATATGTTGAGGTTCTCCTGTTATCTCGACATCCGAACCCGATTGATAATAGAAGCTGGGATGAATGGAAGAATGACCTAAAAGTGTGGACTCTCATTCAAAGGTTAAAACAGGATTCCGCATCGATACATTTACATCGAAAAATGGATTCACTATGGTACGAAGATCGCTTATATTTATGTAAGAACTCCTAACCTCAAACAAAAGGTACTATTGAATTGCACACCTCTCTAGTAGGAGGGCACTCAAGATTTTGAAACCCACCATAGAGGTTAAGAAGGGATTTTTTGGGATGGCCTTAAAACTAATGTTCAAAGGTTTGTAGCAGAATGTTTGGTTTTGCCAACAAAACAAGGTGGAAAGTCAATTAAGACCCCTGGCCTTTTACAACCATTATCCATCCCAAGTCAATGCTTGGAGGTTTCCATGGATTTCATCACTGTGGTCAAATTTTGAAGGAGTATTTCTATCATGGTGATTGTTGATAGATTGGACAAGTACGCATTAATCTCTTTGTGCACTCTCTCATCCCTTCAAAGCTAGTACAGTTGCCACCAGATTCATGGAGATATTCAAAAGCTACATGGCAAGTCTGCTAAAGATTATTGTAAGTGATGTAGATCCCATCTCTAATGGACATTTTTGACAGAATTATTTTCTGTTTGGGTACTCAATTGGTCTAGCTCATCCCATCATCCTTAATCTAATGGACAAACCGAGATAGGCAACAAACAAGTCTGGAAGGCTACCTTCGTTGCTTTGTCTCTGATAAACAAAACACAATGGTTCAAATACACCTTGGAAGAATGGTGGTATAACACTTCCTTTCATACCGCAACAAAAGTGACACCATTTATGGTTAACTTTATGGATACCACCTCCTTCCATCACTTCTTCTGCCAAAACCCTTAAGGTTCAAGCAGGGAAGATCACATCGAGAATAAAACAAGTTCTCCAAATCTTAAAGGACAACCTGACCATGGCACAAAATCGGCATTGGAAACAACAAGCAGGATTCCAATATGTCACGAATAAGTTCTAAGTAGGGGATTTGGTGTTTTAAGACTACAACCATGCAAACCGGGATGTCCCTCCAGCAAGACAAGAAGGATAATAAATTATCACTAGAGTACTATGGCCCTTATATAGTTGCGCATCGGCTACTATGGAATACACAAATTGGAGCTGTCTGCATCCTGAATTTTAGCACAACCCGCTTCCATGTTTCATTCTAAAGAAGGTTATAGGTGACTAGATCCCAATTCAAACTATTTTTTCCAAAACTTGATGAGGAAGAAAAAATCATATTGGAGCATGAAGCCAGAGTATCTCATTAAATGGAGGAAAACCATCGTGGTTGAATATTCCAATTTTGGGAAGATGAGTCTTTTATACGTAAGCATCCAGAGTTACTCAAGTGTTGTGGAAAAAACACCTGTCTCAAGGAGGGGGTACAGCCAGTCCTAATATTGGCCCACACCCCCTTAATTAGGCATATTATATTAGTAATTTTATTTTATTTATGTCTAATTTAGGCCATTATTTGTAATTTCATACCTTTGTCTCATATATGTACCAAGGAGACATTTTCATTTTGAATCATCTTGTAATTTGACATTTATGTGGGCATAATGAGGTTTCCCCAAAGAGGCTTCTATTATCTGAAATTATCTCTTTTCAAGGCTGAGTACTTTCTGAGGTTTTTCTATTATATTATATTTGAGTTCCCAATATTCTAGAGCTATATTGATCTTGTATGGTAGCCCGAGAATCCATCTTGAATGAGTTATATGCTTTGTCCTCCCACATTCTCTAATACCCATCTCGTGAAAGGGTGGAAAAGGTCATCTAGGAAAGTGTCATTCAATTTCCTGAGATCTACATAGATCCTATCCCTCCTTGTTTCTTTTTATGTACCACAGGCTATCCATTATGATTCTTCTACCGGGTTCTATGATCCCATCTTCCAACATTCTCTGTGAATTTCTTTCTTTTACTTTATTCTTATTTTGAGTAGCCATAATGCATCGTTGTTTGACTGAACTAGCCTCAGGTTTTAAAGGTATCTTCATCTCCTATCTCTGATATGCCTTTCATCTATGTAAAGTTAGTTGGGAACATACGCTGTACTCACGCAACAACTCTGTTATTTTTCTATTGTTTGTTCATCCCAAGTTAGTCTCCAATACTAGCTATTTTGGGATTATCATTTGTCCCAATATTTACTTTCTTCACCTTTATTATCACAAATATTTATGATACAAGATGGAATCTTCCACCTCTCTTCTCCTTCAATTCTATGTAATTTGAATGTTGTGTGGGTCATCTTCTTATCCGTACTTATTCCTACACATGATAGCATGACAATAGCTTCTTTTCTAATCGTCTAGAGACTCAAGTTGATACCTCTATACGTTCAACCACTGTCTCTTTAATAAATATCACCCCTCCTGATTTGTTTGAGTGTTGGAATCACTTGTGGGTTCTCATGTTCAAATGAGAAAGTGACTGTAAAATTATACAAATGTTTTCCCATTCTACAATGTCTTCAAGGTAGTTCCCCGGCTCCATACCAAATATTGGAATTCCTTCCAATGTATAAATGAAGCAATGAGGCTATCTGTCCAAGGGTGACATTTTCCATAGTGTTCTGATTGTGTCCCATGTCCATTATATATGTGTAGTTCATTGCTTCCCCATTCTATGTCTAATCTAATGCACAATAATCCCTTACATTGGTACCACCCTGACTGCCTCTCTTTGTGCACCCCACCATCTTGCAGTGTGTTTCCTTGAGTGTTATTAAGTATCTAGAGATAAGAGCCTTGATTTTCTAGTCAATTGCCTTTTTGTATCTTGTTAGAATTTTCTAGGTCATTTAATTCCCATGAAACTGAGGTTCTCTATCTCATACCTACCCATCTTACCTGGTATATTCTGCGCACCTTCTTGTGGATACTTCTTGTAATCTTTGCTGCCACCTTCCAACCTCAGACTGAAGCCCAAAGCACATGATGTGATGATTCTAGTTGAGTAATCCATAAGGGTTGATTTCATATACCCTTTCTTGACGTGTGGTGGTTATGTATAATTGGTTGATTTCCTCCAGGTCCAAACAAGTGGGTCTACAAGCCTTTCTCCTTCTAATGGGTCAAGTGGCACAATGACTATGTACTCTCCTGACCCTAATTTCATATTCCTTGTCTTCAAATTCTATTATGGCTTGGTTGTAAAACACCAAATCCAATCCAAGCAATGTTGATAAGGTGTTGTGCCATACACTATTTCTATCACTTAAAAATTGTCTTTGCACACTCCATCCATATCTACTGTCACACCCTTTAGCCTTCCAATTGGTAGAACCCAGTGTTGATTTGTTAGTTTTAGTTGAATAGGTGAATATCCTAATGTGGGATCTCCCATACATTGCCATGAATTCTTGGGTAACACATTTACTTTGGAGCTTAAATCCAGTATAATATCACCCATGTTGAAATCTCTAATGTTAAAATTCTATTTGAACTCTCTACCCTTCCTCCTCCTTGTATGCAAGTGATTAATGATTTTCTGGTCTAGCTTTCCCTCTACATCTGTGTTACAAATTTATAACATATTTTCTAATACTTTAACATATGATGGATCATTTAGTAGTTTAACATAGGATTGCAAAAAATACTTTATGGTACTTGTCCTAAGGGTTTTGATTCATTAGTTTGATCTAGTGATGAAGGCATCTCGTACATTGGTACGTCTTGAGTATGTTGTGCAGTCGATATAGATGAAATGTTTGGCTTCAAGAATTCTTGTCTGGATTTCGTGAATAACTCCTTGTCGTTATGTGCATCAAACTGCTTATGTGGTTCAACATTCTTCTTCACCCATTGGTGTTGTGTTGGATCTTGTCTTACTACATCATATCTTGTTTTATCGCCTCTGTGCATAACTATGTTTATATTTATTCCATCATCCCTTTCTTTGGCATAAATCCATTGAATATTCTGACTGTTCTAATTCCATTTTTCCTGGATCTTCCCCAATAGTGTCAGACCATTTTTTGTGTCATGGTCTGATGCGCAACAATACATACATGTTGCATGTGGAAGTGAACATTCTCTTGCATAGTGTCCTGGTTTTTGAAATTTATGGCATACCAATGGTCCTTTTCCTCTTTAAAATCCTCCTCTACCTTGTCCTTCACCTCTGTAGCCCGCTCAATCTCCTTGTGGGGTGTTGTACTGAGGAACCTAATTATATTGCACATGATTATACTATGGTTGTGCAGTGTTATATTGTTGTGGTGTAGTGTTATATGGGGATGGTACTTGGTTAAAATGTGGTGCAACTTTCCCTTTCATCATTTCTTCCTGCACCCTATAAGTGTCTAATGTTCTCATCAACTCCATTGTCCTGCAATATTTTTCATCATGGCCCACTGACTTGAAAAAGTTTCAATATGAACTCTTAGGCACTATCTGGTAATTCTTCATCATTGGACAATGATATGGATCATGCCCCTATGTCATACATATCTCACACCATAGTCCTCATGTCAGCATAGGGTTTGGCAGTCCTGTTTCCATGTACTACATGAATGCTGGGCACTCATTCTTGTGATGTCCTTCTGTCCTACATGTGGTACACTAAGAAACTTCTCTTTTGTCCTTGCTCTTGTTCTGGTTCAGTTTAAATGTTAAATTCTTCATATCCTCCTTCAACTCCTCTATTGTTGGATATGTCTTTGAATATTGGTTCTCTTCTAGTTGTAAGGTTTCCTGCAGAGCCTTTTCCTGAGTTTGAAACTTATGTTGTCTCAAAGTGTATTTCAGGTGTGGTAGGAGGGAATTCAAAAATATATGTCTATGCTACATATCTATCATGACATATTTCAGCTTTCCCTTCAATCATTTGAATCTATGGTCAATATCCCAGGAAGATTCCCCTTGTTTCTATTTGATCTTTATCATGTCATTCATGTACTAATCCTCTGATCTAGGCTTCTGGAATTCATTTATCAATAACTTCTTGATATCCACAATCATTTTGGTTATTCCTGGTGGACTGTTTTCAGCTAATCTCATGTACCAATCCAGTGCATGGTCTCTTAGTGTGATCGATAACTACAAATTTTTTGTATCCTCATCTATGATATGCTTTTCTTCCCAGATCTTTTCACAAATGAACAAGTGCTTCTTAGTGTCCTCTGATGCCTCTCCCTTGAATTTTGGTAACCTGATGGTGGGATCATGTCCTGCCATCCTGAATGATGAAATACTACCTCTGTTCATTGTAGATCCTTGACTAATGATTCCTGAACTAGATCACTTAGTTGTTTCTCCCTACGTATTTGTACTTTTTGATGCGTTTCTTCCACTGAAATTCAGTTGTCTAAACGATGGTGTTCTTTCTGGTGTATTGGTCGCACATGGGTTGATGGGTTCCATAAGGACACTAATATGGATAGCATTTCTGCCTCCAGTTCTTTCCCTTGGACCTCTTTTCTTCCTTACATATGTCGTGTGCACGATTTCATCAATATTCTCCACAACCCAGAGATCATCTACCTCTTCTTCATCACTTTCCAAGCCTCCCCTCACGGCTATGGCTCTCGTATTATTGTCCATTTTGTATTGGTAGGGTTCTCCACTGTGCATTCTTCCAACTGTTTCCATGATCTGATGATCTGGTCTTCCTCCATCATGATTGGATCCAAGGCCTCCTCCTTCTTTCCTTTATCCATCTCTTCTTCCATTTATCCATATCTTGTCAGTGTTTCCCCCCTTCCCCCATGCACACAGGGAAGTTTAGATGTATGATGTCATTGTCATTACACCTTCGTTATATAGTAAAATATTGATGGAAGTATACAATGATATGATATACCTACCTCTAGGTCCCTTCAGGAACTCTTTCTTTGTTGCGCTATAAGACTTCATAGTATCTACTGCAAATTATGTGATAAATGCCACAACAATGTTGTCTAACCAGAAATCTATTGCACGCGTAAATTTATTGTCAACTTGTTGTAATTGTGCGATCTCCCTAAAATTACACTCTAGTCGTCTGATCATATTTGTAGGGTGGTTTTATTTCAACCTCAATATCCACTCCTGCAACACATGCGGGAAATCATAGAAAAATACTCCATGCAAGTCGCTAAGTACATACTTGTCCAAATATTTGTGCAGTGTTAACTTCGGGTTTCTATCATCTTTCTATGAAAATTCCAGCTCCTTTATTTTCAAACAACTCTCGATCTCTTCCTTTGTTGGGTTCCATGGTATAAATATCCCCTTTTATAATCTCATTCTTTTTAACGTTTCCTCACCAGATCTGACATTCTTTTCCCTATTCTTCAACATATCTCATTCACTCAATCCCATTCCATTCCAGCTGGCAAGGAAACCATTTGTTGGTCTTGTACTATTCTTACTACCTTTCTTGGGCTAACCCAGGTTCCGGTCTACCATGGTTTCGAACAAAACCCTTTAAAACTATTGACCCCTCTCGTAAACCAGAAGGCAACGTAGTACACAAAGTGCATTGCACAGTCTCACCCGAGATAGTTATATTGGTGGCTGCAACGCTCAAGTGATTGCATCCTAGGAATGAGTGGGGATATGGGGTTAAAATTTGTGATCTTCATTTGTTACTTTAACATTCATCTTATATTGAATACCCTATCATTCTTATTCATGCATGTAAAATAACAGATATGACTAGTCATTCACGCATTTGTCTAACATCTAATAATTGAAAGTAAAGGAAATACACAATATTCAATCACATAAAAACTGATCTACCATGGTTCAACCCTTCTGGGATATGTCCACAAAGATTTGGATGCTCTTCTCTTTTATTATGGTGTTTCCAAAACTACAACTTCGTGTGCATTAAAATTCTCCTTAGACAGGTTGAGATATACAATGAGGCAGACTAGATCACACCAGACTCCTCATCCTATGATCTAACCCTCAATATCTACCTTATTTCCTCTTCTCAACTCAACAACTTACAAAACATATTGGATTTACAGTTATTCTATCTTCGAATGACATAGTAACAATGACCAACCACCCCCAACCTAGACCTCCTAGGTACCTACTTATACATGTTTTCATCTTACCATCCATTACATTATCTTACCAAAATTGTAACCCTATAATGGCTAGGTATTCTTTCATGTGTGCCTCACATGCTTTCCTCTTATTCATGTGCATTTTTCTTGCACGTGTTTTTTTTTTCTGCATGCGTGTCTGCCTTACACTTACTGCTTTTCCTGCATGCGCTTTTTCCTTACACATGCTTCTTTTCCTGCATGCACTTCTACCTTACACGTGATGCTTTTCCTCAAAACTGGGCTTGCACCCAACATTGAGGTAGTTGAAAATTTCAACAAGATGTGCATTCTTATTCCCTGTAAGAAAACCATCAAAGGACAAGAAGTAGAAAACACATTCTTTGAATAAGTCTGGGTGGACTTTAGGATACCAAGGAGCATCATCTTAGATAGGGACATTAGATTTTTTAGTTCCTTTTAGACTATACTTTGGTAAATGATGAACACCAAGGTGAATACATCTATAACATTCCATCCATAGATACATGGGAAAATAAAATTTATCAATGGGCCTTTGGTGTAATTTTTTGGGGGGATACAATTAGAAGCATCTGAAGACCCGGGAAAAAAATTTGATCTACATTCAACACTCTTACCATAGAAAAGTATACACTTCTACTTGTAAGTCACCTTTAAAAACTTTCTTTGGCTATGTTGGATGTATGGGATGACCTCGGTTCTACCTTAGTTCTCCGACAAAACCATTTTCACCATCAACCCTTCTAGTAAACCAGAAGGCTACACTGTGCATAGAGTGCACAACGCAGTCTCACCTGAGATGGATTATGGGTGATTGCAGGATGCATATGCCTATAGTTATGGAAGGGATTGGGGTTATTATTCCTACTTATCTTCTATTTTAACATATATTCTACCATAAAATTCATCAGATATCCTACTTTATCCATTCAATGACATACATTCTACATAAATATACTAGTGTGCATTGTAAATAAACTCATTCATTCATATAACCATTAATTAATAGTTGCAGAAACAACAAAAAACATTCAATCCCATTAGAAAATAGGGTTTTATCATGGTTCACCCCCTAGGCTACATCCACAAAGATATTCTTCTTTATTAATTCTTCCTCAAAATAGCGATGCATGCATTACATCATAGCTTAGTATTTGTGCATGAGGATGACCTATGTCGCACCAATCTCCACAGCTTGCAACCTAACCCTCAATTACATCTCAACTTTGACTCCATCCGAGCTCTGCAACTCTTAACAAATACATACTCCAACTCAAAACTCAAAAGGATGTTCCAAAAATAATTTCTTCACCACCAAAAAGGACACCAAATATCAAAAGATACCTCAATCTACCTCATATATCTTCTATTTATACTAGAAAAATGGGTAAAAAAACCTTATATTATGACTCAAAAACCCTAATTCTAAGTGGACTCAACTTGTCCACTTTCCAACTACCTTTTGCATGGTTGGTCTTCATCATTTCTTTGACTATGTGTTGATCTTCCTTCTTTCCTGACACACTACTTCTGTTTCCCTTTTTCATGCTACTTTTCCTTCCTTTTGGATGCACATTGTTTCCTTTGGTCCATTCTTCCTTTCTTACTGTGCTTAACTTCCCAAAATTTCCTGCTCCAATAGGCCCCCAACATTAACCTGTGGCTTGTACCAATCCACTCATGTCGTATGTGCTTTCTAGACTGATTTCTCCAGCTCCTGGACTGCTTTGTGAGTTCATGCACTTGCTTCTTGGTATGTTCACTTTTCTCTATCAAGGTCTCCACGATTTTCACTCTGACATGCTCCAACACTTGTATTCTTTCTGAATGCACCTGTTCTAGATTTCCTTTTTCTATCTCCATCTCTTCTATCATATTTTCTTCTTTCTCTTGCATGGTCTCCAAATGATCCTATCATGCTTCCTTATCCTCTTGTCTGACCTTTAACTTTTCCTGGAAGTTTTTCATCTCCTGCGCACTCTTAAGCTTGTTTGAGATGTTGATTGTATTTTGTCACTGCTTCAAATCTTGGATTGTTGCGTTCAACTTTTCTTCTTTTTGATCCAACTACTGGATCCCTTCATCTTTTGCTAGGCTTGTCCAAATTTGCACGGTCCTCTCATAAAGTTCTACGATTTCCTTGATTTCCAGCACAATGTGCTATGTTTGTTCTGTGGTCTGCTGCTCCCTTTCAGATCTAACCTCTAGTGGGGTAGTTGGTGTCATTTTATCCACCAATTATATTATCTACTGCTTGTACCCATCCATCATCTGCGTTATCTTTTGTAGCTTTTATTCTATGTTGATTTTTCCTTCTAGTGAGCTCTATGGAATTTTTTGGAAGACTTATTCAAGTCTTTGCTCCAATATATCTACGCGTCATTTTTATTTCTCATGTTCTATCCATACCTCTGTAAGAACTATTTCTAGTACCTACTTTGATACCCTGACTCTCTCCATGTTTTGTGCATCTGTCCTAGCTCTGGATTGGACTTCGTGCGCCACACTTATTGGACTTTGTGCGCCAATACCAAATCCATCTATTGTATGTCCTTATCTTTTCTCTTCTCCATTTCATGATCAATTTGCAACATATCTTTGGTAAGGATAAATATTTGGCTTGCCAATAGTGTTAGCTGCACTATCTCTTCATCATTCTGCATGGGATGTTCTTGTTTTGTTTGTTGCTGTTGTTTTTCCCCTTAGTGTTTCACCTTAGTGGAGCGTATTTTATTCAAGACATACTTGACCTCTATCAGTTCTTGCATTATCCTTTCCATTTGTTTTTATTCCCCCTCATATTCTTCGACGGTGCATTCGTGTACTTTCTTCGTGATTAATTCTGCATCGTCCTCTATTATGGTGTATTATGGGCCTGCCTTGTGCGCCTCCATTTTCTCGTGCGCTCCACCTAAATGAACAATCATTCTCTTTGGTGGACTTGACTATGTTGTATCTATTGTGACTGGGGTATTTGGTATATCCCCTCTTGGTTTTCCCTCCTGCACATGGATGTCATGCTTCCTTTGTGTCCCACCATTAACAATTTTTGTGCAATCCTTTTGATGTGTGTTTGGCTTGGGGATAGTCTTCTTATTTGTTGCTAATCTCCCACCTATTGTATTCGTGCGTCTTACTACTACTCCTATATTTTTTGCTGGGGTACCCTTCCTTTGTGATGAGCTTGCTTATGTTGGTTGTTTGTCCTTTGCTGGATGCTTGGCATTTGTTGGCTGCTTTTCCTTTGTTTTTTCTACTGGAACCTTCCATTCTTCTTGCAAGTATTTGATCACCCATATGAATTATTTTTCTGTGATGCAGTATCTCATCTGCAACCACTCCTTCTCTAGATCCATTTTAGCTTGGATCCACATATTGTGTCTCGATGCTTTAACATTTTCTATCATTTTGTACTTCTCCACCACCTTTGGTGGGATCCTCCAAGTCTCTTCCACCTTGTACTAGATTTATTCAAGGTATGTATTGAATATGTTGGTATTTTCCTATCTTTATCTTCCTATATTTGTGTGCCATAATCATTCATACTGTGTTGCACGACACCTTCCATTTCTATGACAAAACATGGTGTATTTGGGGTGCTTCCAACCCACTAATGCAATCAATATAATGAGCCACGAGTAATGGAACTTTGTCCCTATGTCTTGGGCATCTTTGCAATCATCTAAATATAAATATAAAAAATATGGGCTCCATCTTAATACAATTCCCTTCGTGCAGTATGTTGCTGCTACTATTACGCCTGGTGGCACTTCCTCCTTGCGACACTTCTTGAGAAATTTATATGACATGAGTTTGGCTGCTAGTCATGTTGCTGGTTCACTGATCCTATTGATGATGATCCCCTTGGATCCTCTCTCTTTTTCATAAGTCTGCTTCATCTCTTCTTCCAAGGATTTATCCTCGATCTTGTCATGAAGGTACTATGTAGGTTTCTCACCGTTAGTTGGAAGACTTGTTATCTTGGCTATCAAGTCAACGTCAATGGAAACTTATGTATCCATCCATAAAATACCTCCATGTACTACTTCCAGTAACTTCTTGACACAATTATTTATGTCCTTACCTCTGCTAAAGTGTGATATCTCCAACTGGTTCATCCCTTGTATCCACTTCTTAGGTTCCATTATGGAAACTCCTATCACGTTGACCCCTCTTATTTATAAGTATACCTATTTTGTGAACTCTTGGAATTTACTTGTTTCCCTTACTTCATGGTCAAAATAACAAATTTTATCTACACATCGAAGTAAGTCTGCGACAATATTTACATTTTTTGGTATACACAGTAACATAATGGTTACCTCTTGTTGCTTGCACGGGGATCTCTGGACCTGTTGTTTTCCCTTCCCCTTACCTGGGGAACTTGAGGGACCTTCTTCCTGATATGTTTTCTCTTCCTCCTCTTTCTCTCTGCTAGACTCTTGCTACATCATTTTCTCTATTGCTGGTGCTTTTTCCTACTGTGCTAGTTTTGTGCCAGCTTTAGTCCTTAGCCTTTTAGACTCAGTCCTTTCCTCATCTTCTTCCTTTATGGGTGGAACTATTTATTGCATTGGGTTTGGATATACCACTATGTTTGGTCGGTCAATATGAATCTATTTTGTTTTCTCCTCGACCTATGTAGGGCTCGTCAGTTTTGGGCAAGGAATGGTGTCGACAATCACCACTCCCTCCATCTGCATAAGGTTTTCGACCTCCATTGCTAGCTTCAGTGGTGACTTGTTGTTCCTGCGGTTCTCCTCGACATATGGCTGGGTGCTTCGAATTTGGGTGGTGCTATCATGTTGGAATCTAAATGGGTTTGTGTCTAAAATATCACTGTTAGCCTGCTAAATCATTGGTTCACTTCTTGTTGCGTAGCTCTGCATTTTCTCGAATTCACAATGCATCTTTTTGAACCTTAATTTTGCTTCTAAAGTGTTTTCATAAATGATCCAAATATTTTCGAGCATGCTTCAACGACTGTCATAAATGTTTGTTTCGCGCCTTCATTCTCCAGTGACCGAATTTTCTTTTTCCTGACTGTCTTGTTTTTTCAGTGCATTGTGTTTTTCTACTATGGTATATATCTGGCACACTGGTACTTCTTTCTTTCCTAGTTGTCCTGCATGTAGGACATTCACTTCTTGTCACCTTGTCTTTCTGTCTACTTCACACTGACATTCTCAACTATCTGTCTATCATTTATTCCTTTAACTGCTTCTTTTTTGTTTTTCTTCATTTTTCTAGTTTTCTTTTCCTTTTTCTTCTTTTATCTCCTACTATTTACAATATTTATAAGTCTACTTGTTGCGCTACAACTATTGAGGTTTATTGTATCAATTTTCCCTATACATTTTCAGTCAACTACCATTCACCAGTCCTTGAACTTCCTTGCATGTTAAATCATGTAGTTGTAAAACACCTCCATATGTGACATACTTTATCTGGTATGGCCCTAGCCAATGCAGTCTAAGCTTCCCTAGGTGCTGCAAATATTTACTGTCATAAAGGAGAATCATATCTCCAACTTTTAATTTCTTCTTCTTAATGTATATGTCATGCCATGCTTTATCCTTTTCTTTTTGTACCTCCTAATGGAAGCCAACTATGATTATATCTTCCTCCAATTCCATAAGTTGGGCTAATCATTCCTGCGTCGTGCCTCTTTCTTTCATTTTCGTAATAGCTACAATGGAAAGACTTGGTATCAAATAATCTAAAGGAACTATTGCTTCATGTACATACACCAACCTAAAGAGTGTCTTTCCTATTAGCTTCTTGCATGTATTTCTATAAGCCCAAAGTATTACTGGTACCTTCAAATCCCAATCATATTTGTTCACATTACAAATCTTTGTCAAGGAGTTCTCCAAAATCTTTTTAAAGGCTTCTACTATTCCATTTACCTGAGGATGATAAAGGGGTGCTCTTCTAATGATGTATTTAAATTTATTCTAGCATTGCCTCAATTGTATTGTTGATAAAAAGAGTCTCCTGATCACTCATCAATATTATTGGATATACAAACCTTGTCACTACATGTTCAAATAAAAAGCACGTTGCAGTCTCTGCACTACAATCCTTCACTGGTGTTGCCTCATCTTATCTGGTTAAGTATTTTGTCATTGTAATAATATATCTGGATTCTGATTCTCTTGCTGGTGGATTAATTGAACCTACAAAGTCTACTTCCCACTTATAAAATACTTGCAAAGTACCCTGAGGTCTCAGTGGAATATCATCCCTCGTGGATGGATTCCCTACTCTCTGACATACATCACACTTCTGACAATATTCCTTTGAATCCTTGTGAACTATTGGCCACCATAATCCCGCGTGCAATACCTTATGCATAGTATCTTTCCCTCCTTAATGTCCTCCAACAACCCCTTCATGTGCCTCTACTAAAATGATGTTCCTCTCATGCTCCATCACACATATTCTCAAGATGTTATCTGCTCCAAGTTTGTATAAGTGACCTGCAATTAGTTGATAGTCTGCAACTCTGACCACCAAATTTTTCTTTTTCACAGTAGTAAATTCTCTTGGTGCAAGTCATGTACTAAAAAACTCAATAATGTCATCAAAATATTGATCATCTATATGAAATGAAAACAATTGTGCATCTGGAAAGTTGTCTTCCAAGTTACTGGGTTCTTCTCCATTAACTATCCTGGATAAGTGATATAGTCCTACATCAATCTTCCAAGTTTCTCCACAACTTCAAAATCTCATTCATGGAATAAAAGTATCCATATGCATATCCTTCCCCCCAACATTGGCTTATTGGATAAATATATTATAGAATAATGATCTGTAAACATCTTAAAATTTTTCCCTAACAAGTAATGTCTATATTTCTGCAAATCATATACCATATCTAATCCTTCCCTTTTTGTAGTGTTGTATTTTTGTTCTGAATCTGATAACTTTCTTCTTGCAAATGCAATAGGGTGATCTATATCACCTTCTCCTGGTTGTGTCAATACTTCTCCTAATGCTATTGCAGATGCATCCACATGCACATGAAATTCGTTTTCCCAATCTGGGAACAATAAAATTGGCACAGTGACCATCTTTGCCTTCAAAATATCCAAACTCTTCGGGCATTCATTATTCCGTTGATACTTAGTTTCCTTCTTCAACAATTTCTCCATTGGCACAATAATTTTTGAATATCCCATTATGAACTGCCTGTAATATCCTGTATGATCAAGTGTACTCTTCAATTGGTGCACTAATTTCAGTGGTGGTAAGTTAACTATGACAACAATTTTAGTAGGATCAACCAACAGACCCTCTTTACACACCACATGCCCTAAGAAATACCAAAAGTTGTGCTAAAAATAAATTTCTTAATATTCAATGATATCCAACATTGTCTACATCTATCCAACATTATCCTTAATACTTCAACATGATCCTTCAATAAAATAAACACTGTCTCATGCAAGTAAACTTCTATAAACTTATGAATAAATTCCTTAAAGGTTTCTACTACTACTCTTGAAAAAATTGTTGGTGCATTCTTCAATACAAATGGAATAACAGTATACTAAAATGATCCCCACTCTATATAAAATGTAGTCTTGTGTCTATATTCTAGTGCTATCCTAATCTGATGATATCCTGAAAAACCCATTTATAAATGAATAAGCTTCTTGAACCCCTACATTCTCCAAAAATTCGTTTGTAAATGGGGTAGGAAAATGATCATGTAGGAAATCATCACTCAATTTTCTCAAATCTACACAAATCCTAATCCCTCATTTCTTATTTCCCTACACCACCATAGGACTAATCCATTATGATTCATCCACAGTTTCTATGACATCAGCTTCTAGCATCTTGTCAATTTCTTCCTTTACTTTCTCCTTGAATATTTGATTCAATCTGTAAGGTCTCTGTCTCATAGTTATGCCTTCTGGACTCAAAGGGATCTTCATCTCTCCTAGTTATCCTACTAATCCCTTCATCTTTGAGAATGTCGCTGGGAACAAGTCACTACACTCATGCAATAATTATGTGATTCTTTCTACTATTTTATTATCCCAATGATCTCCAATGCTGGAAATATTTGGGTTTTCTGAAGTTCCAATGTTTACCTTCTTGATATTTAATGGCGCAACATAATATTTTGAATCGATCTTTGGACCTTCTATTTCCCTTCCTCCTTCAACTTCTAATATATGGACATTGCACGGGTTATCCTCTGTTGGATCTTCTTCTTCTGTGACGTGACAACAATGTAGCAATTGTTTAACTGTCTATCTAGTCTACTTCTGATATGTTGGGATTATTTCAAATTTTGGTTCTTCAAATATCATATATCTTACCACCTTTAGCGATGTATCTATCTTTGGACTTTCAGGCTCAAAGGTAAATATAACTACAAAAATCTATTGTATCTCTTCCTAGTTTGTAGTTTCTTTGTGTTGTTCATGTTATCTGCACCAGTTCTTTGGAATGCCTTCTAATGTGGGAATGAAATGATGCTTCCATCCTTTTGGTGGTACTAATATCCATTGAACCATGCACTTATCTATACGTTCTTTAGGTATTCCAAATCCCTCATATTTATCCTCATATATATGCTCTTGCTCCGTGCAGAATCTGATGCGCAATAACCTCTTGCACTGAAACCAGTTGTTGAAATTCTCCTTGTGTGTACCCCACCAACAAGTAGGTGTAGATTTCAAAGAAATATTTAATACTGGTAATATCCAACTTTCTACTACCTCTAATTCAAACTTCATAAAATATTCTGCTAAGTCATTTAGATCGTAAAAAGTAGGAGGCTTTCTTACTCTGAACCAATCCATCTCAGCACGTGCATCATTCTAGCACATCTTATGGTGGATAATTCATTTAGTCATTGATTCTAGTTCTCTAGTCCTATGCAGATTCGGAAACACAAGAACTAATACTCCTCCAACTGAGCATGCCATCTGCAGTTGGGTTGATATGATATTCTTCTCGCGCGATTGTTTTGTAGAATTGATTTACATATTCTGTAAGAATATTGTCTATCGTAGGTTCCACATATCTTCCTCATTTTGAAGGATCCAATGGCACAATAAATATGTACTCCACTGATTCAAATATCATCTTCCTTGTCTTCAAATTAATAATAGTATGGTTATCAAAATCCCAATCTAGACCCAACAAAGTTGGATATGGTGAAGTATTTTCTACTATGTCAATGACCTCAAAGTCTGTCATGGTGCACACACCATCTAGATCTACTGGAATCCCTTTCAACCTACCAATTGGCACCACTCTATGATAATTTTCCAATTTTAACTCAATGGGTTAATACCCCAATTGAGGTTCTCCCATAGATTCCCATCTCTTCTTTGGCAGAACATTGACTTCGGATCCTAAGTCTAGTATGATATCTCCCATATTGAAATATCCATTGTTTGCATTCAACCTGAATTCCCTACTTCTTATTCTCCTCTTATGTACCTAATACACTCTTTTTACCCCTTCTTCCCCATAATTACACTTTTGTAACAAAATCTGGAGTACTTGTAAATAATTTTTATCATTCACCAATTTTACACATGACCCCAAAAAGTTTCTTAAGTTACTTACTTGTTATGAAGGTTTCTCTTGATTGGTTTGATCAAATAATAGAGGCATGTCATACACTGGTATCTCATCTACTGGTTTTATTCTTGAAGTAGATGCAATATTTTTTTTCAAAATCTCATGTCTATCCTCTTTGAATATCTTTTTATCTTTGCACGTATCAAATTTTTTTTCAAGCGTGATATTCTTTGTTGCATCTTCTCCTGTCTTGGATCCTCCTCTAGTAACTATGTTGATATTCTTACCATCATCTTCTCCATATTCCACAACAATCCATTGTACGTTCTGATAGTTCTGGTTCATGTTGTCCTGTATCTTCACTAAAAGTGTCAGACAATCTTTTGTCTCATGGTCTATTGCATGACAATACATACATGTCATAGGTGGGTGTGGGAAGTCTCTTGCATAGTTCCCTGGTTTCTGATAGTTATGACAAACTACTGTTCCTCAACCTACTCCAAAACCTCTTCCTCCATGGCCTCCTCCTCTAAAGCCTCTGTTTCCCTCACTATCTCTGCGTGGTGTATTATACTGAGGTCTCTAATTATATTGTGGTTGTGCATTGTTGTACTGTGGTGGTGCTGCAAACTAATGTGGTGGTGCTTGAAACTGTTGCACATTGTTGTACTACGATTGTCCTTGAAACTGCTTCATAGAATTATACTGTGGTTGTTGCACATGTTGGCTTGTTATATGTTCAGCCTGCACCCTATATGTATTTGAAATCATTTCTTTCATCATCTCCAAATTTAAACAGTCCTTGTCTTCATGTCCAACTGACCTGAAAAAATTACAAAATATACTCTTTGGTACTTTCTGATATTTTTTCATCGAGGGGAAGTGATAGGGATCATGCCCATGAGTTTTTCAAATCTCACACCATGGTCCTCCTAAAGCTAAATGGTTTGGCATACCCACTCCAATATACTACACAAATAATGGACACTCATTTTTATGATGGTCTTCTGTCCTGCACATTTTACACCATACATCTTATGTTTTCTCCTTTCCTTTATTTTGATTCAATTGGAATGTTAAGTTCTTCAGATCTTGTCTCATCTCTTCCATAACTAGATCCGTATGCTTGTATTGATTTTCCTCTAATTGTAAGGTTGCTTGCAGAGCCTCAGCTTGACTTTCGAATTTTTGGTGTCTCAAAGGATACTTCAAGTGTGGAAATAAAGAGTTAATAAACAAATGTCTATGTTGCATATTAGTAATAGAGTAATTTAAATTACCCTTTATCCTCTTAAACTTCTGGTCCACCTCCCAGACTGATTCTCATGGTTTCTGCTTAATCTCTATCATTTCATTCATGAACTAGTCCTTTGAACTTGGTTTCTGAAATTCATTTATTAATTTCATCTTTACCTATGCTACAATTGTAGGTGCTCTCGTTGGATTATTTGATGCGATACCCATGTACTAGTCTAATGCATGGTATTTGAATGGGATTACCAACTGCCCAACCTTTGTATCTTCATTTGTAATCTTCTTTTCTTCCCATATATTCTCACAGATAAACAAATGATTTTCTGGTTCATTTGACCTGTCCCCGAGGAACTTTGGTAACCTAATAGTTGGATCTTGTCCTTCCATTGTGAAGTTTGTTGTACTACCACCTCCACATGGTGTAGATACTTGACTGCTAGTTGTTGAACTCACACTTCTGCTTGAGTTTCCATTGGACCAACGTCTTGTAAAAATTCTTCTACTACTAATCGCTTGCTGGTAAACCTATTTTTTTCTTCATAAGTCTTAGTCACACATGGGGTTGTGGGTTCAACACTAATCCAGATCTGGAATGGAGAGCCTTCTTCTACACCAGACCCATGACCTCTCATTTTCCTCTCACATGTGGCACACAACATATCCTCAATATGCCCTGTGGCACGAAGATCCTATACCTCTTCCTCACTGTTGTCCAAGCCCTCTCACTCAGCTATTGCCCTCTTCTTTCTATTCATCTTATACTAGTAGAGTTGTTCGTTGCACATCACACCTGCTTTCCTTATGAGCTCCTTGGTCTGTTAATCATCCATCATGATGGGGTTCATTTCTTCCTTCTTCTGGCTACTCTCCATAACCTTCTCCATATCTCAGATCTTCCTCAGTGCTTCCCCCAACTCCCCCATGCACGCAGAGTGATTTAGTTGTTTGATTCCATGGTCATCACACCTTTATCATGCAATAAAATCTTAATCAACGTGTAAAGAGACCTGATGTACCTCCCTTTGGGTCCCTTCAAGAAATCTTACTCTGCAATAGTATATGACTTTGTTGTGTATACTATAAATTCATTAATAAGCCTCGTAGTAATACTGTTTGACCAGAAATCCTCTGTGTGCATGAATTTTTTATTAATCCTTTCCAATCACACAATATTTTCAGTAGTACACTCTACTGGACTAATCTGACTAGTCAGATGGGTATCCTTCAACCTTAATAAACGGTCCTGTAATAAATCTATAAAGTAACAAAAATATGCTTCATGCAAATCAGTAAACACATACCTCTGTAGATACTAGTGCGGTGTATACCTGGAACCCTTATTATCTTTATGCGCGAACTCTAGCTACTTTGTTTCCAACCATCTTTCAATCTCTTGATTTGTAGGATTCCATGTCATGAACATCCTTTTTAACATTGCATCTTCTTTATCAAATGATCCAGAATGGATCCAGGAACCAGAATGGGTCCAGGAACCAAAATGGGTCCAGGAAGGACTAAAAATCAAAGTTCTCAGAATTTCTTCAAAAAAGACGTGTGTGTAGGCCTCGTCATTATGAACCTAACACAACTTGAATAGGCTCAAAAAAATGTCATATGCGGAAGATATCACTATCTGTTCAATTTTCCAAACAAGAAAAATGTTGATGACTGTACAGTCCGTACAGTGATGATGTGGCAACTGACTATACAGACCATACAACTGTAGAGTGACATGGAAAGTATAGTGGCATGCTGATTAGGCGGACAAGTGGTCAAATCATGCTCTGACACATGGCAGCTAGTGAGCAAGTGTTATGGTGCCACGTGGCCTAGTCTTGGGCTGCCATGTGGCACCCCTCCATTGGTCGTGGTTGGAAATTTTTTATGGATTCCTAGGGAGTCGAACCCATGACCTATGGTCAGGGCAGAGCGACTTGGCAGGGTCGCGCTACCATCCCGTCCATGATATGACTTAACACTATATGTTTAAATATATTATTTAAACTTGTCATTGTGTATTATCGATGGAATAAAGGGTTGGGGTATAGCCGTAGCCCCCGATGCTCTCATACCATACGATCGTTGTAACATGACCCTACTCTTGCATGTGGTTTTTTTATGGAGTTTGGCCGAGCCCTGATTCTTTGCACATGACCTACCATATAACCGTTGGTTTATCCTTGGTGCGGATGAGTGCGGTTAGCATCTAGTCGGTCAGGCTAGCTCACCGACCAAGGCGCGTAACCAAAGGCTATGACCATGGGGCCAGAGCTACATGCAAGCGCATGGAAGGTAAGGGCGCAACCATATGGCCAAACCATGTGACCAGAGCTTGAGATCGGGGGGCTAAGGACATGCGCCAGCCAGCTGAAGGCCACATGGAGAGTGACCATATGATCAGGAGCCCAAATTTTGGGGGATGTGCTTACATTTTGCCCAATTGTGGGTTTTTCAACCATATAATATGATTTTTAGTGATTTTTTCAGCCATTTTTTGGATATTTTGGCCATTATTGGAGGCTATTGTAAGGTAGCTAGAGAGGTAGTGGGGAGGCCGCTATTGTAAGGTAGCTAGAGAGGCAGTGGGGAGGTCAGAGGGTCTGATAGTGATAATATTGAAGGGAGGCCATTCAATGTAAGGTGGACTAGGCCTATATTATTAAATAAGTCCCACTATGATAGTTTGACATAATAAATGGGTAGTTAGATATAATGAATGTGGGAGGATCTTCTTTAGAAGGTTCTACTTCTAGAAGGTTCTTCTTCTAGAATTAAGGTTCCTCCTCTTGAATGATCTTAGGTTTTTGGTATCACCATATAAAGGGGTTCAAGCAACGAATGGGACATGAAGATAATTATTGTATTTGGAGCTAGAGCTCAATAGGAGGATGCCCTCGAAGAGGTAAGTGAACAGCAGAGGATCCCTTCTATAATATGATCCATTGTATGTTGTTTCCTACCTCAAGGGTTTTCCTATAATAAAGTTGTGGTTTTCTATATTGTTCTCCGAATCTTGTGGTATTTATGTATGCAAGCATTTGGTTCTTAACAAGTGGTATCAAAGCACTTTCCCCTGGGTAAGGTAGCTAGAGAGGTAGTGAGTGGGCCCAGAGGGCCCATAGTAAAAATAGTGGAGGTCATTCAATATAATGTGGACTAGATCCACTATATTATATCTAACTACCACAATGGTACTAGGATATAACAGTCGGGTAATTAGATATAATAAATAAGAGGACTTCTTAGCTGTCTCTACTCTAGAAGATTCTCCTCTAGAATGTTCTTAGGTGATGACATCACTATATAATGGGGTTCATGCAAATGTAATGGGACATGAAGAGAAGCATTGTGTTTGGAGCCAGATCTCAATAGGAGGATGTCCCCCTAAGAGGCAAGTGAACATGAGAGGATCCCTTCCATAATAAGATCCATCAGATGGTGCTTCCCTGCTACCCTCAAGGGTTTAAGTAACAATAAAGTGTGGCTTCCTCTTCTTACATTGGTTTTGTGGATATACGTATTCACATTTCAGGATTGCATTTAAGATTCATTTAGGTTCTGTCAGTGGTACCAAAGAACTTTCCTCCTTGGCATACATTGTGGGCAAATATTTTTATTTCTTGCATTTTTCTGAGAAGAAAAGTGGCCGAAACATCTAGATAGTTCTGCATATTTATGTGGTACCTGGCAAAAACAAGTTGTAGATATTAGTTCCTCTGCAGTGCACTCCACTTGAAAAAATTCCTAAACCTTAGGTTCGAAGTTATTTGAAGTTTTAAATCGGCACATTTTCGTGGTTTTTCTCTACTGACCACATTTATTTTTTATTTATAGAAGTTTTATAATGAATTTTGTCCAAAAAAATTGAATATATGATTTTCTTTCACAATTTCACCCAATTTCTAAAAAAAATCAGCCTAAATGGAGTGCTAGCTTTTAGTTATGAGCATTTTAAATTTTGCAGTCTTTTAGGATTTTTCTTCTGGAAATGTCAGATTTTCTGCTTTTCAAAGAATTTATTGTTCTATTTTTTTGGGTTTTTCTGTGATGGTTGTGGGATTGTAGAGTTCATAAATTTTCATAGGTTCTCAAATGGCTATTTCTTCTCAAAACCCTCAAATAAATTCTACAAATATTTGAATCATTCAAATCCCAATGGAATGACACATTACATGGTCTCACATTGTTTGACATTGCAAACAGCTTCAACGATAGTTTTCATAGTATTCAAGATTCATTGATAACATGCAAGAGATATTTCTTATATGACGTGATGAATATACTGTAAGAAATATATGTTTGGTATGATTTGAGGCCGATTGTGATGATTATACATGGATATCAGGCCATTTCTGGATGACAACCACTTTTTATATTTTATTTGATGACTTGAATCCACCTTCTCAGAGAGCATCAATGTGACAAATCAGAGAGCCAATGATTATTACTAGTGTCCATTCTACATATTCTACAATGGTATATTATTCCTCTGTGTTCTAATATGACCCTTTTCCACTATGGATGGATATTCTTATTCGATCCATGACAGGTTTCGGTCTTTGGAGCATCATTTTTGAGTTGGTTATTGGGTTCCAAAATATTCCATGGAGAGTTCACATGAGCACTTGGACATGGGACCCGGTATATGGTTGTACATCATGTTGAGGACAACGTCATAAGGGGATGAAATGTAAGGTAGCTGGAGAGGTAATGGGGAGGCCTAGAGGGCCCATAGTGATAATAAGGAGGCCATTTAATGTTAGGTGGACTAGGTCCAATATATATTATTAAATAAGGTCCACTATGATAGTTGGATAATAAATGGGTAGTTAGATAATAAATGTAAGAGGACTCCATAGAAGGTTCTTACTTAGAATATTCTCCTAGAATGTTCTTAGGGCATGGTAGCACCATATAAAGGGTTTCAAGGAAATAACATATGAAGAGAATATTGTATTTGGAGCAAATTAAGTTAACAGAGGATGCCCCCTCGAAGAGGGGCAAGGGTGGAATGTGAGAGGATCCCTTCCCATAATAGGATCCATTGTATGGTGTTTCTACCACCTCAAGGGTTTCTCTAATAAAGTTGTGGTTTTCTATATTTTTCTTTGAATCTTTCAGGGTATTTCTATGCAAGTATTTTAATTTACATATGGGGTTTTTTGAGGCCAAATCTTGGGGAAGTTGGAGTTTGTTACCCACTCTGTGAAGAGATAAACTAGAGGTTATTGCATTCTACAGAAGGTTCTACAAGAAATGTCAAGAATTTAACAACCAAGGCCATTTTTATGTAGGGAAGCCATTGAGGAGAGTAACTTTTCGGTCCATTTCTGGGAGCTTCATTATCCGTTTTAGTGCCGCCGGGCCAGGATGGGTTCTTGAGATCTTATCAACACAACCATATTAGTTTGTAATCCTTTGGAACTATTATGATGTACTCTTAAAGCTTTGAAGATAAATAAGAGAGCCTCACCCACCGAGACAAAGGCCCTGAGACATATTCCTTCAACTTCATTTTCAACCTTTTTGTTATGGCTTACTGATTTGTGCTTATTTCCAGATTTGTATATTTCATTATGGTTGGCTTGTAATTTCTTCATTAATTTTTCCTCTTTCATCAAATTCCTAAATGGTTATCGAACTCATGCTTTTAAACTCAACTATAGTCTTTAAAAAGATATTTTTAGATCAAGAGAATTTATGATTGACAAATTGATTTTGAGTTTGCATGATTACCATGGAAAAGATGAATCACGGTGAAGGCGATATTGTTGAAGAGAATACTAATATTGGATCGAGAAAGAGAAATTATCAAAGTGAGAATATGACATCGGAAGAGGGACTTTCATAGGAGGAGAAAGAGTTTCGAAAGAAATTTCTTTGCCATGTCTGAGATGATGAAGGTTCTATATGTTGATTACTTGGAATAGTAGAAGAGACCGATTCTAGGTGAATCTTCAAAGGTAAAAAGTGAAGAAGGAGAGGTTCCTTATCAAACACCTCCTTCACCTCCTTATTCTCCATAAACTTCTTCTTCTTCAAGTTCAAGTTCTAAATCCACTACAAAAAAAACATTTCCATAAACATAAAAATATTCTTTTACTTAAGCTTTATGTAAAATTTGAATTACCCATGTATGATGGTGAAGTCAATGCAAAGAGGCTTGATAACTAGTCAGACAGATGGAGGTTTATTGTAGTGTGCAACAAATCAAGGATGAGGCAACTCAAATCAAGTTGGCATTGCTTCGACTTGCAGGAACAACACTCATTTGGTGGCAGAGCAAGTTGCAAAATGGCATGCAACAAGTGGGTAATGTATTTCCATCATGACAAGTTTTTGTTTCTGGACTTAAAAAAAATAAAATTATCCTTTGGGTTATAAAGATAATGCTTTAATTGAATGGAAAGGTCTTAAACTAAGAAAGGAACAAACAATGCAAGAATACACAGATGGATTTTGTAAGATCACATTAATGTTAGACATTCCATTACATACCCAAGAAAATCTTATGAAGTATATAAGAGGTTTACCTAAACATATTCGAAACATTGTATTTATGTTTGGACCTACTAATCTTGATGAGGTTTTTGTTCAATAAACATACATTGAGGTAGGGAAAACATGAGTTGGTTTATCGGGGGAATCGTCTTCAAGAAAATAGGACAAAAGGAAGTGGAATGGTGAGAAGGCAAATTCAGTGGCAAGAAAGGAAGATAATCTCTCTTGAAAGAATTGTAAGACAGAAGGGCATGATGAGGACCATTGATGGAAATTACAGCCCAAGAAAAGACTGAAGTGGTTCAAAGGGAATAAATAGAGGCAAAAAGTTGCAACAACTTCACGACCAAAAGACTTGGGATCAGATTCGGGTGATGAATCTAAAATTTCAGCAGTTGGTTTGACATGTAAAATTAGTGATGGATTTGATTCTAGAAGTAAATTGTTTCACATAAGGGTCATAATGAGACATACTAAGGTTGACACATTGATAGATAGTGGATCTCAGTCTAACTTGATTTCAGAGGAAGTGTATAAACAATTGGGATTAAACACTCAGATGCATCATAATCCTTACTCACTTAAATGGATAAGAAACAACCATAAATTGCACATAAAAAAACAATGCACACTAAAGTTTGCAATTTCATCTAAGTTTGTGGATGAGGTAACATGTGATGTGGTGCCACTCAATAAAGGTGGAATGGTCAGTCCTTATTTGTATGATCGCAAAGCAATCTTCTACATGGAACATAATCAATATCACTTAATCAAAGAAGGCAAGGAATATGTTGTAAATGCTCATCATTTAAAAGAAAATCAATCTCTTCAAACAATGGAACAATTAAGAAAGGCATCTCATGCAAGAAACCCACCTATAATTGTCCCAATTCAAGAAATTGATTTTAAGCAATAACATGATATGATTGTAGAATACAAGTTCAATCACACTTTTCTTCAAGATAAGCTAATGTTGTGCAAGTATTACAAACATATTAGCTCATTTGCAGTCATATTTCTAATGTTATCATTATTAATGTTGTCAACATTGATGATAGTGGCTTCAATAATATGTGACAAAGTATAAGTGGATACAAATATGTTGTCAGTTATCATGGTTGTTTTATAGTTGATCTTGATGAAATAGTTGCATAGGACAAAGTTCAAAAATAGAGAACAAGTGGGGTGGCCTATCCCACACTTGATGACTTGTTAGTATCCTTTTGGAGGACCAAAAGGTCTTAGTGGGGAGGCGTGGTCCATAATGGATCCAAGAACCAAAATGGGTCCAGGAAGGCCTAAAAATAAAAGTGCTCAGAATATCTTCAAAACAAATGTGTGCGTAGGCCTCGTCGTTATGAACCAAACGCAACTTGAACAAACTCAAATGGACGTTGTATGCGAAAGATATCATGGTCTGTTTGTTTTTCCAAACATGCAAAATTTTGATGATTGTATAGTATGCACAATGATGACATGGAAGTTGATTGTATAGGCCATACAATGATGCAGAAGGTACAGTGGCATGTTGACTGGGTAGACAGGTAGTCTAATCATGCTCTGACATGTGGCAGTTAGTGGGAAAGTGTTATGGTGCCACGTGGCACCCCTCCATTGGTCGCAGTTGGAAAACTTGCTATGGACTCTCGGGGAGTCGAATCCATGACCTGTGGTCCGGGCGGAGTGACTTGGCAGGGTTGTTCTACCAGCCCACCCAAGATATGACTTAATAATTTATGTTTAAATATATTATTTAAACTTTCCATAGTGTATTATTGGTGGAATAAAGGGTTGGGGTCTATCCCCAACCCCTGACACTCTCATACCATATGACTGTTGTAACATGAACCTACTCTTGCACACAGTTTTGTTATGGAGTTTGGCCTAGCCCTGGCGCTTTACACATGACCTACCATATAACTGTTGGTTTATCATTAGCGCATATGAGTCAGGTTAGTGCTCGGTCATTCGGGATAGCCCATCGACCAAGGCACGTAACCAAAGGCTATGACTAGGGGGGCAGAGCTACATGCGAGCACATGCAAGGTAAGGGCGCGACCATATGGCCAAGCTACATGACTAGGGCCTGAGATCCGAGGGCTAAGGACTTGCGCCATCCAGCTTAGGACCACATGGAGGGTGCCCATATGACCAGGAGCCTGGAGTTTGGGGGTTGAACCTACCATTTTCCCAATTGTGGGATTTTCAACCATATAATATGATTTTTAGTGATTTTTTCAACCATTTTTGGGAGATTTTGGCCATTATTGGAGGATCTGGAGCTCTTTTTGAGGCGATATCTTGGGGGTAAGTTGGGATTTTGTTACCCACTTCAAGCCTATATAAAATATAGGTTCTTGTCATGTTAAGGGAGGTTCAGAACAGGGAAATATTGAAGAATTGAAAAGCCAAGGCCATTTTTATGCAGGGAAGACATTGAGGAGAGCAACTTTGTGGGCCATTTATGGGAGCTTCGTTCATCCGTTTTCAGTGCCGTCAGTTGTGATAGGTTCTTGATATCTAGAAGAACACAACCATATCAGTTTGTAATCATTTTGGAACTATTATGATGTACTTTTGAATATTTGAAGAGAAATAAGAAAGCCTCACCCACTGAGACAAAGGCCCAGAGATGTAGGTGATATTACCGAACTCTGTTATCAAATTTTGTTGTTATGGCTTGTTGATTCTTGTGCTTATTTACAAATTTTTATATTTCATTATGGTTGTCATGTTCCTTCATTAATTATTCCTCTTTCATCAAATTCCTAAATGGTTAATGAACTCATTCTTTAAAACTCAACCATAGTCTTTAAAAGATCCTTTTGGATCACCAAACCCCTTCCAGGTTGTCCTTCTGAGTTCCAGCCAGAAACAAAACCATTTGTTGGATGTATGGGCTGACCCGAGTTCTACCTTAGTTTTCCAACAAAACCCTTTTCACCATTGACCCTTTTGGTAAACCAGCAGGCTACATTGCACACATACTGCATAACGCAGTCTCACCTGAGAAGGATTATGGGTGACTGGAGGAAGAATATGTCTGTAGTCATGAAATGGATTGGGGTAATTCTTCCTACTTTTCTTATATTTTAACATATATTCTACCATAACATTCATCAGATCTCCTACTTTATCCATTCAATGACATACATTCTGCATAATTATACTAGTGTGCATTTTAAATAAACTCATTCATTCATCTAACCATTAATTAATAATTTCATAAACAACCAAAAGAATTCAAACACATTACAACATAGGGTTTTACCATGGTTCACCCCCTGGGCTATGTCCATAAATATATTCTTCTTTATTCATTCTTCTTCAAAACAACATTGTGTGCATTACATCATAACTTAGTACTGGTACATGAGGTTGACCAACATCACACGAAGCTCCACAATGTACGACTTGAACCTCAATTACATCTCAACTTTGACTCCATCCGAGGTCTGTAGCTCTCAACAAAATACAAACTTTGACTCGAAACTCAAAAGGATGTTCCAAAAATAAGTTCTTCACAACCTAAAATGACACCAAAAATCAAAATATACCTCAATCTACCTCATACATCTTTTATTTATACTACAAAAATGGTTAAAAACTCTTACATTATGACTCAAAAACCCTAATCCTAAGTGGACTCAACTTGTCCACTTTCCAACTTCCTTTCGTGTGGTTGGTCTTCATCCTTGCTTTGACTCTAGGCAGATCTTCCTTCTTTCCTGGCACACTACTCCCTTTTCCCTTTGTCGCACTAATTTTCCTTCTTTTATGGTGTGCATTGTTTCCTTTGGTCCATTCCTCCTTGCTTAATACACTTAACTTCCCAAAATTATAAAATATTTTTATAATTTGTTATTTATAAAATATTTTTATAATTTGTTATATATATATATATATATATAATATTTTTTCTTATATACAAGTTTTTTTAATTATTTTATTTAATAAAATTGTGTGTGTGTGTGTGTTTATAACTATATATTAAAAATATTCCCTTCCTCACCTAAATTTCATTGAGAAAAAAAGTTGCATAGCTTCATTCGTAGGTGGATTTTCACCTAGAAATAGTTAGAAATCCACAACGAATATTAGAATGTAGCTACATCCATGTCACTCCAAATTTCATTACAATTTTTTAGTCAAATATTTAGGAGTGACAATGACCCTAGAAATGTTGGAGTTACTTCACACACACCTAGGATTTCTTTTTCCTAAGTTTTTTCCTTTTTTATTAGTCATAAGTAGTCATTATCTAGTCTCCTATATTTTAGGGGAGAATATTCCACCTGGAGAATATTCTCTTTCAGTTGACACTTTAGTTTGACTAGTTGACTTGAGTTTAGATGTTGCATTGGTTTTGTCACCATGAAACATTGGGATCATCACCAGCTAATGAAAACTTGCCTTGGTATCATCACCAGACTGGCGCACTACCCTTGATTCCTTGAGTTAACTCCTCACTACTCTTTGTTCAATTAGTTAACTGAATACTAGTTGACTAGTTAACTCAACTAGGTGGCAGTTCACTCTCGTAACTTCCTGAGAGACAAGAACAGGTGGAAGTTCACTCCCGTAACTGCTGGTGTGTGTCCAAATCACTCTAGACCACCATTATGGTGCATTGGTTCTCCTCTAGTGCACACTCATTGATTTATATAGAGTATATCATGTGTAAATTATTCATTATTCTAATGGTTAATGATAATTCTTTCATTCTTTCTCTCATTCTTCTTATTTCTCAATTTCTATTAGAAAATGTGTGTATTATTTTTTAGATAGATCTATTCTATGCAGGTTCAACACATTTACATGGTATCAGAGATGATAGATTGCTAAGAAAATGATACACCAAATTTTTTTGCATGTACAAAAGATTGAAGACAACATAAATATGGATTTCCAAAAAGAATTCATTCTTACACCTTACAAATATTTTTCATGGAAGGAGAAAATAGCCATACATATCTGAACCAGAGGGTTGTACAATTTAACCTTGAATATAGATACAGAACCGACATCAACCATAGAAAAATCCAAGTACTTAAATCGCATGGATGAGGCACTCGAAAAAATTTGCAATCTTATTTCTCCCGATCTCCTTTTTCATATATCTTCATGTAAGACTCCCAATGAATCTTGGACCACCTTGGAAGGGATATTTGGAAAACAGGATGATATTAGTGGGCCCATGCTGGAGGTGGAGCTGTTCACATTGGATCCAAAAATCTTCAAAAATATCCAATATTTCTTTACAAAATTCAAGGATTTACTGTCGCAACTCAAAGCTTGCGGGGTTGATAAATAGAAGGAGGAGAAACAAATGGTTCTCACCATTATCTATAAGATTTGTATTGAATTATCTATATTCATATCCACATTCCATTCTATTAGATTCACCTCTGGAGCCACCTGGAATATTCCTTCTCTTGAGGACTTTATCGAATCCTTGACACAAGAGCAAACCAAGCTCATCAACATGGGCACAATCAAAGGCCCAAGGGTGCATGCACTCACTGTGCATGATGGTATGAACAACTATAATAAATCTAAAATAAAATCTCATGCACATCCGAAGAAGGAAGGGTACACAAAACCCTTCATCGATGCCTCCAGATCCAAAGGGGAAAAGGGAAGAAAAGGGGATAAATGCATGTACTGTCATAAAGGATTCCATTCAGAATCCACATGTATGCAAAAATAAATAGATCTGATGTCTCAAATAATTTATCAAAACAACCTTGGATATCGCATCCTCGAGGGTTCCAAGAAGAATAAGCCAAAAGATCTGAATACGAAGAAAGGCAATTCTAGCCATGCCTTGATTACCATCAACTCCTCTCTCGATGCTTGGATCATTGATTCAGGAGAATAACATCATATGGATGCATCAAAATCAATATATTATTCATTGGATGCATGAAAAGTTCCTCCTATTCTGATGGGGGACAACTCTTATGTCAAAGTCACCGACAAATGAAGCATTTAACTCACCAATGGAAGCTTCGAGAATGTGTTGCATGTTCCCAAAATTTCCGTCAACCTTATATCCATGTATCATATGGAAAATTTAGGCACTGGAAATAAATTCATATTCACACCAAGTGTCGTGGACATTTACGGCATGAAAAACAACTCCAGGGTCACTATTGGTGAGGTAAATCGTCAGACTAGATTGTATACATTTTCTGAATTCATTGAACCTGATTCTGCTTTACTGCTTACTCATGCTGATGAAAGTAGTAGGATATGACACGAAAGGTTTGGAAATTTGAATTCCAGATACATGCAACAACTTAGAAGGAACAAATTGGTTGATGGTCTACCAGACATCCATTTCTCCAAGGGAGTATGTGAGGGATGTGTTCTCGGAAAACACCCTCAAGAGAAATTTGACAAAGGAAAGTATCAAAGATATCTTGCACCTTTAGATCTGATCCACAATGACCTTATGGGTCATTTTATGCATCCATCCATCACAAAATAAAGGTTTATTCTCATTTTTGTTGATGATTTTTCACATTTTACTAGGATCTACTTTCTCGGGCAAAAATCCAAGGTCTTTCAACACCTCAAAGATTTCAAAGCCTTGGTTGAGACACAGTACGGAAAGAAGATAAAAGTTCTTCGAACTGATAACAAGGGAGAGTATGTGAATCATGAGATCCATGATCTTTTCCATGAGGCAAGGATTCAGTTGCAACACACAGTTCGCTATACTCCACAACAAAACGGACTTGCTGAGTGGAAAAATGTATCTCTAAAGGAGATGACATCTTGCATGCTGCATGCAAAGTCACTACCACAGATACTATGGGTCAAAGCACTTAATTGTGTAACATACATCCAAAATAGATATCCCCATAGATCTGTCAAGGATATGACCCCCTATGAGGCTTGGAGCGGCCTCAAACCAAAAGTGACCCACTTTCACATTTTCGGTTCACGTGCATTTTTGTTCGCTACCTTGACTGTGTGAAGGGATATATGCTTATTGATATTTCCTCATACCATCTCATCATTGAGCATAGTTTCCAATTCGAGGAAAGTTTCTCGCATGCACCTCTGCAGCCACATGAATAAACCTTCATTCTTCCACATGTCCGAGATGATGAGCATGCACCTGTCGACTCTTCTTCAGATGATAATTATGATTCAGAGGACTCAGATGATTCAGATTCATAGTCAGTACAGTCATATGTAGAGTCAAATCATCTAGATGTAGTTGTAGAGCCAGAGCAGAGGCCCAAGTGGGCATAGACTACTCTTCAGGATGCAGGGGATCTCGTTGGTGATCTAGCCAACACTAGTTGGACTCGATCTGATTTTGAGGAACCTCCTGTTGCACTCACTGTCACTGAATCATTTCCCTCTAGGAATATTTCCTTGGTTCAGTCTTGAGATCCATAGTATTATGGAGAGACTACTGGAAATCCCTTTTGGGAATCCACCATGCAGGAGGAGTACAACTCCCTCCTCGAGAACCAGACTTGGGATCTGGTTCCCCTTCCTTCTGAAGGGAAACTTGTCATATGTAAATGGGTCTACATGACCAAGAACACAGGGGATGGACAGATTAGCAGATATAAAGATAGGATTATCGCCAAAGACTTTCAACAGGTTCATGGTATTGACTATGATGAGACCTTCGCTCTAGTAGAAAATATGGATTCCATACGATTGGCACTTGCCATTGCGACAACCAAGGGATGGGAATTCCATGAGATGGGAGTGAAGAATGCATTTCTTCACGATGATCTCTCTTTGATTATCAGAATTCTCTTCAATGTCGCTCCTATGCATGGAAAATTTTAGAGTTAGGGTTAAAGGTTTATGATCAGAGTCAGGCTCATGGTCATTTAAAAGGTCAAAAGTTGTTATTTGGTTGGAAACAGGGATATCTGATATCACATAATCTACAACACTACTACCTAGTCCATGAATACAATTCATTTGGTTGGAGTTTGGGCACCTCATTACTCCATTCCAAATTATTATCTCTTAAGAGCTACAGAGCTTGACCAACTTAGTACCAAACAAATTCTCAATTAGGTCTTCAGAGCTTCTTTTGTAGCTATTAGATAAAACAAGGTCCTCATCGAGTCATAAAGGATTATGGTTGGAGTTTACTTAAAAGAGTAGCTTGTTTAGTTGCAATCCTAGCAGGAGGATATTACCTTCATTTTTCAAACTATAAATATCTTGTTCTAAATTATTATAGGGACAATTTTTATCTAGATTGTTTTTGTTATAAAAAGTAGAATTAATAGGTGCAAAATAACAAATCGCTATATACATATTCTTAGAATTGGTGTCTGAAATTTATATACAAATGTATTGATTAAGAGGGTCAATCTTATGAAGTTGAATGTGAGGAGAAAAGCTCTTTCTAATATAACAAGCTATTCCTCCTATCCCTCTACGGTGGAGTTTTTTGTCCCATGTCGACCACAAGACAAATCCTTCCATGTTAGGGACCTTAGACTCCTCATGCTCCCAAGTTTCAACTAAACAAATAATATCAATATCACTCGAGATCCAATTTATCATAGGACCTTTGCGCCATGGAAAGCCACGACAATTCCAAAAAAGCACCCCAAGCTACATATTATATAGTTACATATATATATGTAACTATATAACTTATATAGTTACAATTAATAAAAAGATTCATTTTTTTTTTTTTTTTT
>SNQJ01S0005532.1:3757-15469 GCA_010110895.2 Picea sitchensis | reverse complement strand
GAAAAACCTTCAGTTAGGCCTTCAAAATGGCCCCAAAAGTTAAAAACTGCTAAAAATAGTAAATTGACAAAATTGTCAGAAAACTGTTTTGAGCCAGATGGAAAGGGTGGATGGCCGCCAATATCCACCTGGATCACCTTTGGAGGAATCAATAAAGGGTTCCCTTTTTCCCCTTTCTTGTTTCTTTTATTGAAAATGGTCTCAATAGGTTAATAAACGAATCTAGGAGAAAGAGATTCATCATAGGAATAAAAGTTGAAAGAAACATGTTGGTTACAAATATATGATTTGTTGATGATGTTTTACTTTTGGGAGAGGTAATTTAAGGGAGATGAATTGCTTTAAATATTTACTAGATCTATTTTCAAAGATTTAGGAATGGAAACCAACATTCATATTTCATGTTTATTGGTTAATGGATTGAGTGATCTAGTCAAAAGAATACTTAATAACTTTTTCCCATGAGCATTGAACCCTTGGACATGAGACTTACATATCTAGGTTCTTACTTAAATCCTAATCACTATAAATTTGTATATAAGAGTGGTTTGTTAAGAATAATGAAGACAAAATAACCTATTGGTGTCATAGATGGTTGTCTCGATGAGGAAGGATGGTGTTGGTAAAATAATTTTTAGAAAGAATTCCCATATATTGGCTTTCTATTGCACAAATTTTGAAAGACATTTTAGAGAAGATTAGAAGAAAATGTTCCAACTTTATTTGGTATGGGAGAAGAGTGGAGGAACACAAATCACTTGTAAAGTGGACCAAGATAGCCAAACCTAATGAGCTTGGAGGTTAGGGAGTAAATAATGTTTTTTTTTTTACCAGTTAGGCATTAGCAACAAAGAGTCTTTAGAGACTCTTTCTTAATAAAGGTATGTGGGGGAAAGTGATGAAGGCCAATTACCTTGAGAATAAACAACAAAAAGCATGGATTAGACAAAAGAGAAATATTCTTAACTTGGGGATTCAAATTTATAGAAAGGTTTGGTAAAATCCTTTGACATATTGAGCAACTTGATGGCTTGGAAAATTGGGAAACGAAATAAGTTGGTAATTGGTAAGGACCCATAGATTGTTTGGAATGGAAATTATAGGCTTTTAGAACCTCTTCTTTTCTCACTTCATGAGAAAGCTTTAACCTGTTTAGAAGATGTTGCAACACATGTGGTTTTTGGTAGTGGGATACAAGGATGGAAATCTCCAGAGGATTTAGAGCTACATGATTATTAGGCTATTGAATGGACCTAGTACATTAATTTATTAGTGAAAATTTCCATTTGTTTACAAGACCATGATGATGAATTAAAGTGGTCAAGGAACCAAACTACATGGGTGCTTCTTGCAAAGATAGGATATGCTTCTAAATTTAGTGAACAACAGGGTGCAATGTGACTATGATGGTGGAAATCAATGTGAAATTTTCTTTATCTTTTGTTGGAAAATAAGGTGTTAATGACATTGTTCAGAAAAGGAATTCGATTGGACCTTGATGGTGTTATCTGTGTAAACATGAAATCATAACCATGGACCATTTATTTATACTTTGTGTATTTTCTAAGGTTATTTGGATGGAGGTGCTTAAAAGGTATAATTTGCAAGCCCAATGGGACAAAGCTTAAATGTGATGGAATGTATGAATTCTAGTTGTTATATATATCTATTTCCTCTGTCAAGTCTCTTCCTTGTAATGTTTTGTGGGGAATTTAGCTCAGTAGGAACAATTCATTATTCAAAGGAAAATAAGCATTTGTAGGAAGGTTATCACATCAAATAAGACTTTCCTTTGTAGAAGGAAAGAAACCTCCCAAGCAAACTGTTCCAAGAATATTACAGGACCCTAGGATTGATTACACCAAGCCCCAAGGCTTCTTTGATGAAGCTTGTCAAGGTACCGTATGGGTTTGTGGAGTTGGAGATTTACTATCTTTGGATAATTCTTGTTGTTCCTTAAGTTTTTCTTGATGATGGAACAATGCCAAGGCACCCTATGGAGGATTTGGAAAACATCCTTGTTTTATGCGTCAAGCTCGCTCTTGGGGAAAAAGGGGTAACCCTAAAACTATCACAAAGATGGGTGTAATTAGAGACTCCTTAGAAACAACTATTTAATGCACACTTTAAAGCCAAATTTTTAGTGATTGTAAAATAATATATTGCTGGAGAAATAATGCAAACTTAGACACACAACTCCAAATAAGACTTTAGACTAGGGCCTTTCCATTGGGAATCTTTATCCAACATTGCATATACATTAAAATATTTGATGGAATATGCAAAAAAATTGTCTCAAATGCCAATGGAAATGGAAATGAAATCATTGACACTAAGAAATAGCAAAATATCAAAAATAATAATGAGGGCGGAAGTCCTTATTATTTCAAATAAGAAAGAAAACATACTAGGTATTTAAATGAGGTCAATGACATACATGAAAACATATTAACAATCTTCACCCATACTCAACAGTTTTCCCTTGCACAATCTTGATTTTTGATTAAGAGATTCTTTGTTACTAACAGACAACCATGTATGTTGAGCCCATTGGAAATCACTTGAAGAAAACAATCCCACTTAGAACCTTGAAAATTAGTCAATATAATACATAGAAAATACCAAGTATTTCATTGAATATGCTTCACATAATATTTATTTAGAGAAAGTTGTAAAGAAAACACGAGAAGAATTCTGCAATATAAATATTTATCACTTAAACAAAATCATAGTGGCCTTCTAAGCTTTGAGCACTTCTTCCTTTTTTTTTTTGCTTAAAAAAGGAACTCTAACCCCTTCTTATTGAATGATACCTTTTATTTTTTCATGTATACTGAGTTTTGGTTTTCTTTCCATAATTGAATTCCAAAATTAGAATAAAGACGATGGTGACTTAGAGTTTCTTGAAAACTTAGGTCTTTGGTATCCTTCTTCCATAAAATATGAAAGGTTGTTGTTATCCAAGTTCAACCAATCCCTATTGTTATCATAGTATGCCACCTGTCCGATTTTCCAAAATAGTGCTTCCCACATTTCTCCATGAATATTTACACATCAACCAATCTAGTAGCACTGCTCTTTTTATTATTAATTTCTAGTTGTCCGTTCATATACTCTATTGGTCAGCTCATATGCCCTATCTTGGAACAAGGACAAAAACAAATGGTTCTCAACTACGGCCACCTTAATGTACCATAGTTCAAAGGTATATGCTCCTTTATTAGAACTATAGAACGGATGAAAATAGCATTCCATGCTATCGGTTGGGATGACTAAACTGGAACAAAGTAATATACCAGATCATTTTATAATATTAATCTTTAAGTTGGGACATCGATCCTCACTTCTCTCGAGATTTGATGTTTCTCCCTTTCCCTTTATCTAGTGGCTTGTCATTTGTTTTTTAAGCTGAAAATTGAAGCTGGATCTGAAAATTGAAGCTGCATCCAGTATATAATGTTCACTTCTCAGTTTTTGTAGGGCTTCTACCACCTCTTCTATCGAATGTACAAGTATATTTTCTTCTGTGTCCCTCTAAGCTTTCCTCAGACATTTTCCACTGTAACTGTTGGATAGCTTCCAATATTCAAACATATTATCTACTTTTGGCTCTAGAAAAAATCCACCGTCCTTCATCTCTCTATAACATTTGCAAGCCTCTTCTGGTTTGCCATTCAAAAGGAACCCATTTGACAAAAGATAATGAATACTGGAATCGACACTGAAGCAATGATTCTCCATATCATTCATAATCACTTCAATTACAACACCTAAAGAATGCATGATAGATTTTGATAGTGGAACAAATCCCTCCATAATCATCTCATCCAGATATCTGTAAGCTTCTTCTAGTTTCCATGTCCTACCTTGGGGAGACAACGGATGACAGTGGTGTAAGAAGATGCATCAGGGGTGATGCATGGGTTAGACATTTCTTCCCACAACCTCTTAACCTGTTACACATCAACAAAAATGTTACACCAACCATAAAGGATAACAATGAAGCACTTTGTTTCCCATGGATAAAACTTCTTGTTAAAGTGAATCAACTCCTCTTCCTCTTCAACAAAGATGTTTCTGCAGAGGGCATGCAAAAGACACAGAAAATTGTCTTAGTCTGCAGCAAGTTTGAACTTATCCATGGTATGGATTCCCTTATGGATTTCTGAGAATCATGAGCAACAACATGCCCTTTTATCATAATCATCAGTGTTTGGCGACTCACCATGGCGTTCTCATGCATTTTTCTGATTAAACTCTATCCTTTATCAATCTTTCCATGCACACCCAATATAGATATCACGGTATGGTACACACTGACTATATGGCTGTAGTCTGGTTGTGAAACTACCCATTGAAAAACTCTGAATGCAACCTTCCCATCTCTCCACGAACGACTCCTCAAAGAAAAAAAATCATAAAACATCTATTCATAGGTCGAAACGAGGACATTTAATGACGATATTAGGCACAACACAGCCAAAAGAAATTGAATCCATCTACAACCGATGGAGACCATACAAAATGCCTCAAAATAATCGACCTTAAAAGTACATGGGATTTAGGTGTGTTTTGAATTCGGGCAATTATATCCCTAAATCATAGTATGAGAAAATAATATCCGTTTGTTTCTGTCAAAGCTGACATCAACTCTTTCCCATGTCACTTGATTAAAATATGCAATCATTTCCTCTTCTACAACATAATTAATATGGTCTCCCCTTGAGGAAGCCACTCTTGGAATGGAATTACCATAATTTCTAGTATCTTCATTAATTATGTGTGGATATTTCTAACTTACAAGAACCTTAGACAGCTAAGGCAATTTTCAAATGGAATCAATCCACCATCCAACCGTATGATCATACCTTAGCTTAACCTTAGTTACTTTGTTTGCAGTTACTCTAGCCGAATTATTTGTAGTAGCAACTTATGAGACATAAATTACATATCCACCTAGACATATGATGCCAACAGTTACACCAACCTGCATATCCACCCATCTATTGAATAATAAACCAAATAGTGTTGTTCTCTGTGCTATACATTGTCCATGACCCACCTTTGCTCATGTCATCAATGGCTATGATGAGTTTCGAAATCTCAACATGCATAACTCTAACTTTAAAACTCTCCAAGTTCTCCAAAATAGTAAACCACTAAATATGTGTCACATGTTATTCAATTTCAGAGGCACATAATTGATTTTCCAAAACTACCTCTTTAACCTCCACCGTGGTTTTAATATATGATGGAATTGTTGAAAAGACACGATGGTGTATATCCTTTTGCATAGTGCTCATATTGTTCTTTGGATTTTGGTCATCTTTCTCCCTATTCTTTATCATAAGAGATGTTGAATATCTACTTTATAGTTGTTTTATAGTAATTCATCATCACTTCATTGCATCTATTTTCCTTATTTTGTATGGAGAATCCAATCCCTTGCAAATATATTTCTAAAATACATGCTAGTCTTATAAGTTCGATTAAAGCTGTTGAATATCAATTTTTCACAGAATATTTACAATGGGGTGGGTGAAAGGAGTTCAAACTGAATGTAGATACATAACATGGCGAAGAAATATTTATATGTGATGTTGAATAACATGTTGTCCAAAAAGTGTTTTGGGAAATGCTGCTTAGTTAAACTACTTGGTTTTAGAAAATTTGTAATGGGGCCATTAAGCAGGTAAATTGAAACAGGGCTTCAAGAAGAGAATCTTCACCAACATAATTTTTTTACAAAAAAATCCACAAAGGTATTCTCATTTTACAATGTTGGGAAAATCTCACAAGGGTGACAAGTAAGGCAATGGAGACTGAAGGTAACAATAAAAGGTATCAATGTACATTGTTTTAACCAAGGAAATTTGTTTAAAAAATGGGGGTTGTGACATTTTGAGTTACAACAATGCTTATTATTTCTCATTAAAGTATGGTGCAATTTTTGGTACTAATAGCAGAGTTGAGATCTATGCACTTTGTATCTTACTCAAAATAGAAATAGACAAATAGGTGAGAAGGCTACAAGCCTTAGGGGACTCAAAATTTTTGGTGGAATAGGCAATTGGGAAAAGCAAAATTCAAAAAGTGGTTTTGGAGTAGTTTGTGGAAGGGATTGTGGGTTTAAGGGATTTTTTGAGGATATTTCCTTTGCTCATATATATAGGAATTTTAATCACAAAGAAGACTAGGTATCCAAGGAAGCTCTTACTTTAGATGAAGGGGTACTGAATGTGTAAGAATATAGGGATTCAATCCCCTTGGCAGTGGAAGTTCTAACTCTATTTTAATTTTTTTATTACTTTCTAATGGTGTTGGTTCATATATTTTGAGAGTCATGGAAGGCCAATCTTTAGTTTTAAGTCTATTAGTCAATTTTGATGAAAGTCTTGAAATGTAGCTAGTTTTATGGATGAAAGGATGAATGTAATGTTTTGATGTAATGTCAAGTAGTTATGATGATATAGGTGGTGAACAATCATGGTCTTTTTAACGGAGCCAAAACACTGGTAGAATAGTATTTTGATTTCTCTTATGAAATATCAAATATATGGATTTTTTTCTTGGAGGCGATCATCAGTAAATAAGGCCTATGTAGTAGTGTGAACAAAATTATGTAAGAAGGATTACTAAAAGGTTCCACCTACCATAAAGTTCCTTCTTTAGAATGTTCTTAGGGGGATAGAAAGTGCTATATAAAGATGTAGAAGAATTGTAAAAGGTTTCTTGGGAAATCATTTGTAATATTAGCTTGGCTCTATCGGATGATTTCCCCCTCGAAGAGGCAAGTAAAAATTGCTTCCATATCAATAAAGGTATACTATTTTTCTCATGTTTTCCATGGTTCATGGAATTTTATTTATTTCTACAATATATCTGAGTAATTTATATGATTTATGCTCTGAGTATTCCTATTGGGTACATCACAAGTGGTACTAGATCTCTTTCTTGGTACCATTTTTAGAATAATTTTTTTTTATGATAGAGAAGTGTTCCAACATCTATAAATAAGATATAGATTTTACATTAAATGGGTAAAATTATGGTAGGTGAATCATACATGCATGAAATACAAGAGGTTTCACCTAGTTGAAAATATGTGTAACCCCTATCGGTGCCCCTTCAAGTAGTATCGCATCAGACAACACATGTTTATGAAATTTAGTTCTATATACCCTCTAGTATATCGAAAGTCATATAGGTGTCTTGAAACCAACCTTACATAAACTACTCGATCACTTGACTGCTATAGCATCATTAAGAACAACACTAGGGAAGATTACTTTCTCATACTTGGGTAATTAGGTAGTATGGCTAAGGGTAAAGTCAAACCTCCTTAGTTATATCCATGAGATATTAGGCCAAGTACTACTATTGGACCCCATAATTATATCAAGGAGATATAACACAGGGAAATCCTTTGTCCTTAGGACCCCTTCAACCCTAATTCTTTTTGTTAGTCTAAACAAATTCTGAAACAAGGGGCTCTATTAAAATTTTGATCACCGGAAATCTTGCTTCCTCCCAATTTGGGGAAATCCTACATAATATTCATTATTAAGAGTTTGAACATTTTGTTAGTGAAATATATCTCAGTTTGGAGTATAACTCCATAGAAGTAAAAAAAAGAAAAGAAAATTAGACCCACTAGCACCCTTATCTGGGACCTATCTCAATAGACTCTTGGAATCATGTTAATCATATTGGTACCCCTCTTATATAAACATATTTTTATGTGGACCCACTCACCCCATTATTAACCTCCTATCTTTGCATCTCCAAAAAGTTGCATTGATCACATTCCTAAAACTCTCTAGCAAGTAATTTTGTGTGGATCCTCCAGCCCCATCTCCTTAGCCCCACCCTCCCATTTCCTTTTTTCTTATGCACCCCCTCTATATGGCTAACCAAAATGAAGAAATTTGAATAGATATGTGAATCCTTTCAAACCAAACTCATGAAATCTCAAGATAATACCAAGAAAAAAATTTCTATAGTTAACAACCAACTTACTACACTTATTACCAAGATCAATAAAATGGATGGCATGTAGGGAAACCTTTCTACATTTATTTAAAAAATTGTAGACACCAACTATATGAAACAACCCTTACACCAAGGAGGACTTGAATCCTCCCACTCCATGGGACTTCACTCTAACACCCTTGTTCATGATCAACTCCTTCCTAAAGTGAATGTGAATAAATTCGATGGCTTAGACTCCACTACCTAGGTCAGTCAATTGGAACACTATTTTTCACTGCATGGCATCACCAATGACTGAATGAAACTTCATGTTGGCATCTTATATTTAGATCCCAAGCATTAGAAATGGTGGAAATGGCATAAAAATTCCCACAGAGTTTATATTGCTTGGAATCAATTTTTCACATATCTTTATGAGTGTTGTGACATCGATACTCATCATTTGGGATAATTAACTAAGCTTAAATAATTAGGTACAATTGAATATTGCATCTTTTAATTTGAGAAATTGGATTTTTACACAAGAGGCATGTCAGATACCTTTTTCAGAGAATATTTTATTAGTTGTCTAAAGGAAGACATCCATTCTCCCATCCTAATGACTATCCCTACCACTTGGCTCAAATACACTCACCGAGAAAGGGAATAATAATAGGTGGTTACTACTCAAATAAAAAAAATATCCTTTATTCCCTACCCTCATCCCATCAATCCTTATCTTCCCTCTACTTATATCAATATCAACAAATCAAATAGGGATGAAATGGCCAATCATCAACTTAAAGGCCTTTGTTACAATTGCGATGACAAATATTTTCCTCGGCACGTATGTAAGGAGCAAAAAAACAATATTTCAATTTTCAAAGACAATTCAAAAGATGATAGTGATGTTCTCCCTCAAGAACCTTTGCCTTAGACAAATGATGACATTCCAACTTCTGATCAACCTACTATGGAACCCCAAATCTCCCTACATGCCTTGACTAGTATTTCATCTCCCCAAACTCTTAAATTGATTGGCTATATCAAGCATTGTAACGTCCATGTATTAATGGAAAGAGATAGCACCCATAACATTATTCACCATCACATCACCCACAAGACACATTGATATATCCATATAGTGAAAACATTTCATATCATGATTGCTAATGGTGGATCCATAAAATGTGGGGATTGTTGTGAAAATGTGCACCTTCAAATTGGTGATTATTCTTTGAAATCCCACATGCTTTCCATTGAAATGGGTGGTTGTAGCATTGTTATGGGTGTTGAATGGTTGCACACATTGGGTACCATCACTATGGATTTCCAAGATTTATACACGAGCTTCCAATAGGTTGGGAATGGTTACCCTCTCCAAGGAATCATAGTGATGTCTTCAAAGATTTCCATCTCACATTGTATGGAAATAATCCTAAGAAACAACCATTCTAGCATTATCACCCAATTTCATGCTAATCAATCCTTTGAGACCCATTCCCAGCCTATTCATCCTCACATGTAGTCCCTCTTAACCAAACACCAGTTAGTTTTTGAAACCCCCAAGGCCTCCCACCCTCCCATGGTTCCCATGATCATTCCATTCCACACATACCTAGTATCCTCCCACCTATTGTTCTCCCTTATCGCCACCCCTTTGCTCAGAAAAATGAAATTGAAAATATTGTTTAGGAATTGTTATGTATGGGTTTTATCTTCCTTAGTACAAGTCCTTATTCATCCCTAGTGTTCATGATACTAAAAAAACAAGGAAATTGGCACATGTGTTTTGAGTTTTGTTCTCTCAATAGAATCACCATGAAGGACAAGTTTCCCATTCCAATCATTGATGATATTTTGGATGAACTTAAAGGTTCCCAATTCTTTACCAAAGTTGACCTCCATTTAGGCCATCACCAAATCTATCTGAAAGAGGATGATATTCCCAAAACTTATTTTCGTACTCATGAAGGCCATTGTGAGTTCTTGGTGATTATTTATGGCCTTTATAATGCACCCTCCACCTTATAGAGTCTCATGAATAATATATTTAAACCATTTATACATCATCTTTCCCTAATATTTTTTGATGACATCCTCATATATAGAAAAACTTGGTAGGCCCATGTTACCCATGTAGACTAGGTCTTACAACTATTTTCTCATCATCAAGTATTTCTCAAGAGGTCGAAAATTTCCTTTGGCATTTTTGAAGTTGAATGTTTGAGCCATATTGTTAGTAAGGATGGTGTATGAGTGGACCCAAAGAAAATTGACACAATGAAGGATTGGTGTCATCCTACAATTCTTAAAAGTATATCATGTTTCCTTTGTCTAACAAGGTACTATAGAAAGTTCATACAAAACCACTAGCATACTTGGCCTATTTTGCGACGGTTGTTTCGATGCTTATGCGATGTTATGTCATTGATATGGCGACGAATTTGGAGTCTTTGAAACGTCGGTTTAGGTGACATGGCATTTGCGACAAACTTGATCAAACGTCGCACAAGCAATGATATAGGCAAACAATCTCAAACCAACTTTTCGTCTAAATTGCGACAACAACTTTTATAGTTAAACCGACGCATCAATAGAAGTCGTCATCACATATTCGATGACAACTTTTTGTTGTTTATGTAGCTAAATCGACGCAACAATAAAAGTTTTTGTCACATATTTGACGCCACTTTTCGTTGTTTATATAGCTAAACTGTCACATCAATAGAATTTGTCGTCGCCTATTCGACAACAACTTTTTGTTGTTTATGTAGCTAAACCGATGCATCAATAGAAGTTTTCGTCGCCTATTCAACGACAACTTTCCGTTGTTTATATAGAAAAACCATCGCATCAATAGAAACTATCGTCGCATAGGCGACGATAGCTTTTTGATGTTTATATAGAAAATCCGTCGCATCGATAAAAGTTGTTGTCGGATATGCGATGACCAAAATTTATTTAGAAAAAAAATAAAAAAATATTTTGGGCATCAATTTTGATATTAATATTAAATCCCAAAGGGTATTGCATGAGCCTCATATTGATTTCACAAATCCTTGGGACTTCTTTGATGGAGCTTATCAAGGCTCTCCAAAAATGTGTGGGGATGGAGTCATACTATTTTTAGATCATTACCACTTCTTCTCCTTAAAATATGGAGCAGGACTGGGAGCAAATAACATGGTTGAATTCTAAACCCTCTAGATGTTGATGAAAGTGGCACTTGAAAAACATATTAGGTGTTTGCAAGTTCTTGGAGATTTTAAGTTGTTGATGGATTGGGATAATGGAAAATTTAATATTACATATTTGGTCTTGGAGCCAATCATGGCACTATGCTTGGAGAAAAAATCTATGTTCGAGGAGGCCTCATTTTTCGATATCTACATGGATTTTAATAAAAAATAGGATATGTTGTCAAAATAAGCCATCATGCTACAAGGATCCTTGTGGGAATGTGAATACAAGGACAATGCTCTACTAGAAGCTACTCAATTGTCTATGTTTTGATGTTTGGTTGATAGGTCTTGGGGTAGATAAAGAATTATGTTTTCTTGGAGGTTAAAGACGATTCTAGTTCTGTTAGGTTTTGTCTAGATTGATTTTGTATGGCTATGTACGAATCATATATGGATCTCTTTTGGAAGATGAAATGTATATGTCTAGGTTAGTATCAGGGAATATGAACTGAGGCAAAAGGCTAGCTTATGTGTATTTTTATTTCCTACTGAGATA
>SNQJ01S0005531.1:156557-170830 GCA_010110895.2 Picea sitchensis | reverse complement strand
GCGCGTGTTTTCTTCAATGCTGTTCCTCCTGAGATTTTACGTCTGAATCCCCAAGGGGTTTTATCCTTCTTATCCTGCCGTCTCCACTGTTGCCATTAATAACAACAACCATCAACACACACTCGTTGCTTGTTCAATATTTGCCAACAAGTTATATCTCGGCGTTATGAGGTATGTGTCCTCACTGGTATTGTTGTCAGGTTACTCTTAAGGAAATGAATAGAGAGGTCATATCTTTGTGTGTTATTTGAATAACTGTCACTGTTAATTTAACTTCGCCTCTCCTCTGCAAGCGTTAAACACACTATGTGCATTGGATTTTTACCCTACCCGTCTTTGCTTTCATCGATGGCTAACTATTGGTTTCGTTGCCCAGACTTGGAGTAATAAGGGGATTGTGTGGCTCATTGTTGTATCTTTTTCGAGGGTATTTTGCATGTGGTTGATAAGTCTCTGAAGACCTCCAGTTCTCTATGCTATTGTTAAAATATGAGCGTGCTCTTGATTGTCTCCCTGCATTTGTTTTCGACAGAGCCCAATTTTAATCTCCAACTGCCTTTTCTCCCTTCGAGCATCTTCTTGGTTGTCAAATATGAGTTTATCAGTGTAATGGTTATGGAGGTTTTTCATCGAGTCTCTGTCTCATCTTTCTATGATTAAATTGGTCGAACAGTTACACATGGGAATGGGAAATTATATACAGTCGAGGGTTGTCTTCTTTCGTTATGATTTCAATCTTTGTGTTTTTACAGCGTGGTCTTAATTGCAATTGGAAATACCTGTGTGTTTTTCTAGGCCTGATTAGGGTCATGGCTAATTGTGAAAAAGGTGCCTGTGTGTAATTGGTTATGTTCGCCTCACATATATTATTGGATCATCGTACAAATTATCAATGGTTATATCAACATTGATAAGGCTCGAGTTTTTATGTTGATTGTGGTTTCGTTGCAACACCTTGTTGATTGATATGATGAAGACTGTGTGTAATCGGGCATATTTTAGAAGTCTGTTCATATTGGAAAAAGGGACCTGTGTATGTTTTAATTGGGCCCGATTGTAAATTGGTAGACTATGGATGTTCATTAGTGATGCATTGTGGGATAGAGTTCCAGTATATTGTTATGCGTTTTCTTTAAATTCTTAAAAGGAAAGAAAAGAAATAAAAGACCAGCGCTTTCTTAAACAAGACTATTGAATGGAAAAAAAAATTATGGTTATGAGTTATGGTTACACAGACTGTTTTAAATTGAGGAACTACGGGAAATTTAAATGTTACAACAAACAATTTGATACACAGTAAATGTTGGTGTGGTGTTGGTTTTTTTTGGATTGATTTTAGTACAAAGTTATGATTATTGATTACTTAATTTGTTTTATGAACAATATCCATTAACTTCCCTGCCATTCTCTCACTTTTTCGCACATTACAAATCCCCTCACATTCCCAGATTCACTTTGCACGCCCTGTTCTTAAAATTAAATTATAATTAAAGGGGAAAATTTGTATTATAGCAATTAAAGGATGACACCGAGATGGGTTATTGTTGATATGTTTTTTTATTACAACACAGTTGATTGTTTAATGATTTGTTGAGAAGTAATCATGATCCACTCCCTTTCATTTTATCACTTTTCTGTCAATACAACCCCCTCATATATCCCAGAACCCTTATTCACCCCCAGCTCATTGACAAGTATTAAATGATTTTTATGGATTGGATTGCATGGGTCTGATGTGTTGTTGAGCCAAATTTTGTTTCATATTTAAAGAGATGTCATGTATGGTTTTTCTAAGAAGCTAGTTGCTAATAAACGCTGCATACAAGAATGATCTTCTTCAGCAGGGGAATCCATGGCCGAAATAATAGGGGAAGAAGAAATTGGAACAGAGGCCCTAGAAGGCCAAGGTTTTCAATACATTTTGATGTAGATCCACAAGAGTTAAACCAGCTCTTCCAAGATGGATTTTTCAACTACATTTGACAAGGGGTGGTCCAACATAGGCCAGAAAGGCCTCCCTTCCAACCCCAACATGTCCTCGGTATCTCAGTTCCCCCTCGTGTCTCATTACAACCTAAAGTCCCTGAAAATGACGGATGGCAAGAGATTGTTCACCCAACAGTCTCCCAACATCATGGCTAGCCCAATTTGTCTCTACCTGCTCCTCCTCCATCGGTTAACCCAATTGTCCAAATTTCCCCTGCACACTCACCTGTACAGTCTTCCCATGCAACCAAGAGACTAAAAATTGAATCCCACCATGCACACGATAAAGGAAACATTGTTGCTACCCCCTCCTCTCCCTCAAGTGATTTTGCCAAATCTGTTTCATCCCGCATGCACTTGAGGGATGATTTCTTTCATGTTATCAGTGAGATCAAGCCTAAAGGCTCCACACAACCTAAGGCTAATTCAGAGAAATCAAAGGGAGACAACAACAACAAAGGGAAAACTTCCTCCCAAAGTGGCAAATATGGTTTTTGAGTATATTTATTTTTTGATTGTTGAGAACAGTTGAGTACTAAAGTTTTTGGACAACACACTATTTTTGGATATTTTTGAATATGGTTTAAAATATCATTGATATTAATTTTCAAATTATGAGAGTGATGATGGGAGCCACAAGGAGGGATGTGTTTGATTGATTGACTAGTTGTGTTTATTTTTGTTAAGAAGCTAAAGGGAGTCACCAAGGGGTCCCACCTACTAGTTATTATTTATTAAAGATCCTTATTATTATTATGTTAAATTTTCCCCTAAACTAAAAGTTAGTTGAGTTTTAGTTAACTTAACTAAAAGAAGTAGTTGAACTAGTTCAACTAATTTTGATTTATTAAAGGCAAAAAGAGAAGGAAGAACAATGGGAGAATAGAAGGAGAAAGCATACTAAGGTCTTCTCTTGAGTTTTATTGAGATAGTTCAGTTTTCATTCATTCTTTAATTCATTAAAAGTCTAATTCTCTTTTATGACAACAGGGTCCTATTGTAGACAACAAGATTCAAGGTTGAATTACATCATTCAAACACTTGTTTTGCAGAGGTCTTGATCTATCTTTGATAGTCTGTGTAGACTTGTCTGTTTATGAATTAATTTTCATGACTGATATTGTGCAAAGTTGAGTGGGAAACAATCTGTGGCAAGCTGATCCAACTTTTAAAGTTCAGTTTTTTACTTTCTGTCAGAAGTCCTTATGTATGGTTTTCATCGGGGACATCTAAGATTGACTTTGGTCCAAACTCCCTTAGGGATTTTTGTAAAGAGAACGATTCTTTTGATTTCTTGGAATGAAATAAGCGATTTCTATTCCGTCTCATCTGTGTTAAATATTGACTTGGTATTTTTTCTTTTGTCTCCACATTTACTTTTGCATCTATTATATTCAATTTTTTTTATAAAATATTGAATTTTACAACAATCTTTTATTTATAAAAAATCAGCCTAAGCCCTTGTAACTAATACTTGTGGATTAGGAAACAAATTTTGAGGCAATAAACATAGGGTGATATTCCCATCTATCTTGCCTTAGCCAAGCAATATCTGAAAATGTTTGAGTAATATCATTTCATATCTTTTCCTCAACATGTAGTATATTCAGGGGCTTCATTTCATGCCACACCCCATAGGAAACATTTTCTATATATTGTTCAAGGTGATTTTGGATACGTTCATTTGGGTGATGATGCACCATGCAAAATTGTTGGAATGGGAAAGGTAAAAATAAAGAAAAATAATGGAAACCAATGGTTGTTGAAAGAGGTAAGTATTCCATATCTAAGGAAAAATATAATTTCAATAGGGCAGTTGAAAAGTGAAGGTTGTGTATCCATATTTACAAATAAGGTGTGGAAGGTCACCAAAGGATCACTGGTGATAGCAAAAGGAGAGAAGGTAGGTACTTTATGTAATGGTAATACTGACTCTTCTATCGCTTTAGCTTCTACAGGATTGGATACATCACAGTGGCATCATAGGCTTGAACACATAAGTGAGAAGGGGATGTAGATACTTCACAAAATAAATTTGTTTCTAGATATTAAACAAATTGATTTGGATTTCTGTGAGCACTGTGTTTATGGAAAACATAAGAGAGTCAGATTTCTCAGAGTTGGAAAAGAAAAGAAGAGTGAAAGGTTAGAGATTTTACATACATATGTATGGGGACCAACTTAGGTATCATCTCTTGGTGTCTCTCCTTATTATGTTACTTTTATTGATCATGCAACTAGAAAAACTTGGGTTTATTGCATTAAAAAAAATCTGATGTTTTTGATACTTTTAAGAAATGGAAAGATTTGGTTGAGAATGAGACAGGAAAAACGTTGAAGTGTCTCAGATAAGACAATGGAGGTGAATATTGCATCAAGGAGTTTGATGATTATTTTTCATACCATGGGATTTGTAGAGAGAAAACAGTTCTAGGAACACCACAAGAAAATGGTGTGTCAGAAAGGATAAACAGGACAATCATGGAGCGTGCAAGGAGTATGAGATTGCATGATGGGTTTCCCTTACAATTTTGGGCAGATGTTGTAAATATTGTTGTTTAATTAATAAACATAGGACCTTAAATATCTTTGGATGGTGGAACTCCAGAGGAGGCATGGACAAGTAAAAAGGTAAACTATTCTCTTTGAAGACTTTCAGTTGTGAAGCATTTGTCCATATTGATAAAGGAAATAGAACAAATCTTGAGGAAAAATCCAAGAAGTGTACCTTATTGGATACATTGTTAATGATTTTGGTTATGACTATTGAATTTTCCTATGTTGACAAAGACGAGGTGGGAGTAAAACCCCAAGACCTCCTAGACTAAACAACAAAGTAAGAAATATAAAGAGCATTAGAGTTTAGCAGAGGGATGGCCCTCATCCAGTGGCACCTGGGTATGAGGTGGAGTGATGCGTGTGAGGTATGTTATCGCACAATTTATACTTTGATAGAGGAAAGGTAAAATGAGAGTAAATTGGCATAACTTGAGGGTATCCTATCACTATCACCTCAATAGGATTCCTCTTTCTATTTAGGGTGGTAGACTCAGGGGAGGTGTCCCCGGTGACCTGGGGGTTTGATAAGGAAAGGTCAAAATGGCTAATAAAAATATGCCCTCTCACAAGTCACCATTGATAAAAAAATACCTGGTTTTATAACCAATGAAATGATAATATATCAACGTGTACCTTCCCAGAACAAAGCAATAAGAAACTATATATACTTGCAAGTACACTTGTTGGTTAGCACTTCATAAAACCATAGACTTTCTCAAACGAAGAAATTAGTTGATAATGATGAAGTAAACAAAAAATTATAAGAGCAATATTGATGATACAATACTTCACATTACATGCCTTGAAATGGCTTAAAAATGAATAAGAATCATCAACCATTGAAATCATAATACTAGCATTTATTAGAAGAAAACAAGACAATGTATTAATCAACCTTTTCAATTTCTTTTATGAGCTTTTAATGCTGAAATTAATGGTTGTATCTTACTTTAGTAACAACAACAATAGTGTTAGTAGGTTGGGCTATTCGCTATTATAGTGTTAGAAATGGTTAGTAGGAAGCTCAAAGTATAAGTTTTGATGGTTGTTTTGATCAATTACTCAAAAGAGGACTTGGACTACTGCTTTAGGGAAAATGGAGTCAATGATGTGGAATAAAATGTTGAAGAGAAATAATTATAATAGGGGAGTCAAATGCAAGATAGATTGTTAGATTGGAGTGTTGGTAACCCAAGGCTCCAATTATCAAACCCTAGGGGAAACTAGCTACTAAAGTGTAGGTAACCCTAGGCCTTAGTAGATTTCCTCCCTCTTTAACTCAATGATGAAGAGAAATTGGCTAAGATGAAGCAAGTAAGACTAGGGTGTTGCAATGGCAAGGCCCTAGCAAATGCTTCAAGAAAAATGGTCTTTTGACAAGATCTAGTAGGTGAAGGCTTTTAAAGCTAGGATAGTAACATGTTCTAGTCTTCCTAAGGTTTAATCAAGAAATTTCATAATCTTGAATGTAAATGCAAGATAAATAATACTATAACCATTCAATTAAGAAGAATTGCAAAAATACCACTTACATACATCAAGAATCATCAAGAAAATCTCTAGTTCAACACATCCACCAAGAAACTTGCCAAAATAGTCCAAATTTAGCCTTCCTCAACAAGTGCACCTAAAATTTCAGCCAAGAAACCCTAGATAGGGCACAAATTTCAGCCCTCACAAGTGTGAGTGAAAGATGATGAATAATACAAGGGTTTAAACCCTTATTTATACAATAATAATGATCAGAATTAGGTAAAAAAGGTCGATATGGCCTGTTACTCTTAATATCCAGTTCGTACATTAAATGTCCCAATTAAACCCTAAATCAAGATGCAAAGAAGATGTCATGCCCTTTTAGGGTGATGTCAGGCCCTTTTAGTGAAACGTTGGCCTCTCTAAGCAAAACATTAGGCCTCCTTGGGCCTCAGGATCCTGCCACACGTGTCACTTGGCACACAACTGCCTCCAAAGTATCCAAAATGTTGGGTGATGTCATGGGTGACCTAGCTGACGTCATGGGCCTTCGAAGGCCTACATCAAGGTGAAAAGGGAAAGAGCCCCCTGGTTCCAGGCCTTCCAGGCTGTCCTTGGTGGAACGCCCTCCTGTATCTCTGGTGCAAACCCTTTATCTGTCTTTGCCCTTGGCTGGGGTCACAACATCCATCTGGTGGGATTTTAGCCCTATGGAGGTCTGAACTAATCATCTCCCAATATGTACCTATCCATCGGGTGTGGGCCTACAACATAAACAAATACGCCCTCCATGGGCTCATAAGTCACATGGATAATAATAGTGTCAATCACATATAATCATCAAGTTATTTAAACATGTGCATGAAACCCCCTTTATCCGGACAAGTGCTCAAAGAGGTTATGCTATTCTATAAGACAAGTTTGGAGGGAACTCTAGGACCTCCTATTGAGCTAATGCTCTTTGGATGTGGGATGTTCCTGGGTGAAGTCAAATCCTGTCCATGTGAGTGGATGAGGTGGTAAGGGATGTCTGGGCAATGGGTGTAGTGATAGAAGGGAAATGTATGGCTTACCTTTGGGTGCCTCTGAAGAGGGTGAGTTGCACCTTGTCATGGATGCAAATGTTTCCAATCCCATTCATTCCTTTTATATTTTATTATTATTTATTTTTCTTTCAAGAGGCTAGTTAGGGGACACTGCCCTAGCATGGTGACCAATGGTGACAATGTTACCCACAAGAATTTCACGGAAATGAGAATGTTGGCTCGTGATGAGACCCCCTTTCTCTTGGCTATGCCACCAAGAGCCACTACCTTGGCATGGTGACCAGTTGAATGGTAGTGTCATACCGCTACATGCCCATGGACCTAATAGGTTGGATCGTGATGAGACCTCCTATCCTCCAACTAGGTATTGATTTATTATTTTTATGGGTCCCTATGTTTCTTGCTGAGAAGCCTTTTATTGATTTCTCGTGGATCCCTAGGCAAAGCATCTCAAGGTTTCATTCTTTTGGATTTTATCTTTTTCCAGCTACTTTTACCCTCTCGGCCTTTATCCCCTTCCTCCCACAAGGTAAGGTACAACCCTTTAATATTTGGCCAATCCAATGCCCGGACTAGTGTATGGGATGGATGAGCGGGAAAAATATGGAAAGTGGTAAGTATGGTGGGAACGGAAGATGACCTTTCATGAATCCCCCTAGTGACAACTCAAACCCTATGGGTACCATCTTACTAGGGAAACTTTCCATTCTCCCTAGGTGTGGTCGAGTGGAAAGGCATATGGTCCAAGCACACGTTAGAAGCAAAAATAATTAAATGCACATATTCAAATGTTTTGAGGATCAGAGTGACACATACCATGATACCCAGACTCATTACCTCATGGAGAAAGACCCATTTTTGTTGTAGGACCAAGACGATATGATGGATGTTGTTGTTGCTAACAAAGTGGAGGCGCTGAAGAAGAAAAAGATGGGCCCTCTAGGGCCATGCTCAAGACGATCTTGCTCTTGGTACTCCATGTCTAGGACCTGTGGGCCTCAAGACATAATATAATACATAAAATGAAAGAAAACATATATAAAAATGGAATACAAACTATTCTAGCATGAAATTCAAATGTTATATACAATGAATGCAAATTCCTACCTACTTACATGTACTTACCTGTCATGTCGCTGGTAGGTAGTAATGCTTGATGTGTATAACATTCACTGGTAACTTCAAAGCTTCTCCCTCCATGGTCCCTAGATTAAAAGAGTTTGTTCCTGCATGAATCATGATATTGTAAGGACTTGTCCATAGTCCATCCAACTTCATGTGCATACCAGGCTTCTCCCTTCTCTTATCCCATAACAACACTAAATATCCTTCGGCGAAATCTCTCTCCTTTTTCTTGTGATCGAAGGTGTTCTTGATCTTTTCTTGGTTTCTTTCCATTTTCCTCAATGTTTTCCTTCTAGATTAATCCAACTCTATTAACTAGTTAATTCTCCCTTGGATTGCTTCTCCGTTGGTACCATATTGTTGAGAAAAACAGAGGATGGGGATTTGGAGGTTCACTGGCTTTTTTTCTTCTAACCCATACACCAGTTCAAAAGGGGTCCTTCCTGTTGAGGTCTTTGTCATTATTCAATCTACCCATAAGGCATATTTAAGTTTGCTATCCCAAGACCTCTTGTTTTCCCCCACAACCTTCTTGATGATGTTCATAAGGTTCTTATTGCTAGATTCTGCTAATCTGTTTCCCTGTGGATAATAGTTGGAGGAATGAGATAGACCAATGTCATACTTTAAATAGAATTATGCTAATGCATGAGAACTGAAATCCTTGGCATTGTCTATGGTAATCTTGGACGGGACACCAAACCTAGTTATGATTCGTTCCTCCAGAAAGTTCATGACTACTTCCTCAATGGCCTTCTTTGTGGGAATAGACTCTACCCACCTAGTAAAATAGTTTTTGGTTGTTAAAATCCACCGATATCCATTACTTTAATTGTCTTTAAATTACCCAATGAAGTCCAACCCCCACTGTTGAAAAGGAGTTTCTACCACTACGGGTTTTAGAGGTTGTGCCAGGAGTCTTAGTTTACCAATGAAGTATTGAAAAGGCTGGAAAGATCGAACATATCGATGAGTATCAACAAATAATGTTGGCCAATAATATCTGACTCTTAGGATCTCGTGGGCAGTAGTATGGGATGCGAAATGCCCACCACAAAGTCCAGTGTGTAATTCCTTCAACAATTTATTGGCTTCTTCTTGATTGACACATTTAAGTAGAACTCCATCGAGATCCTTCCAACCAAGGTCATTTTCGGTTAAACAATGTTTCATAGCCTTACGTCTCAAATCCATTCTCTTGTAGTCCACTAGGTGATCTGGGCATGATAAAATTTTAAGGTATTATATTATATCGAAATACCATTCATCATGTTCTAATCCACTGACTACCATGTTTATTTGTTCACTTTCTCTCATTTGTATGGCCTCTTGGTTGCTCTCAGTTAGCATATGGGCCAAACCCTGTCCCTTTATAATCTTGGTAGGTTTTATCTCTAATTTATACTCTTGGATTTTGGAGACCCACTTTCCCCTAGTACCCATAAAATCTTGTTGTGACAAAACATCCTTCACTACCGGGTAAGGGACATAAGCCTTGATTTTGTTATAACCCACATAGTTTCTAGTGTGCTTACGGGATTTCACTAAGGTGTAAGCTTGTTTCTCAGTAATAGAATAATCCAAATATGAATCCCTAAGGACTTTTCTCATGAAGGATATGGGGTGTTCATAGTCGTGAACATGCTTTTGCAACAAGACACCTGCAATGGTGTTTTGGGAGGCAAAAGAGAATATTATGAAATCTCATGAATAATCAGGACTGATCAAGACTGGGGCTTGGGAGATAGCGTCTCTTATGTATTCAAAATATTTAATGGCTTTATCATCCCATATAAACACAATATCATTATTTAGTAAAACACTCATGGGTTTTATCCTTTTGGAAAAGTTTGGACAAATCTTCAAATGAAAATTATTTTTCCGAAAAAATATTGTAAGGACTTCTTGTTGGCTGGGGGAGATACATCCTTAATATATTGGACCCTCTCAGGGTCTATGGAGATTCACCCTTACGAGTCTATGCGACCCAAAATTTTCCCTTTATCTATCCTGAAGACAAATTTCTTAGAGTTCAAGGAGATACCATATTTCCTACACTGCTCAATTTTTTTTTTAAGGTGTGATATGTGGTCTTTCCTCTCCTTTGATACAACTATGGGATCATCTTGGTAAATATTTATGATTTTATGAATGAGATCCCTAAAGAAAAAATCCAATTCTCTTTGAAATGTAGCACGGACATTCATAAGGCCAAACGACATTCTCAAATACATAAATGTTCCCCATGGTGTGGTAAATGTCATTTTAAGCTAATCTTCTCTTTTAAGAAAGACTTGGTTGTACTCAGAAAATCCATCCAACATGGACATCATCCCTACCCCTATAACCCTTTGTAACAAATGTTCCATATTTGGGAGGGGATAGTTGTCTTTCAAGGATAGTTGGTTAAGGTTCCAAAAATCCACAGACAAACGTATATCACCACTTTTCTTTCGGACAACTACCAAATTCGACATGCATGACGAGTACCTGATGGGAGCTATGATGCCATCATCAACCATATTTTGCAGTTCCTTTTGTATTTGGTTTTCCAACTTTGGTTTGATATGTATTAGATTTTTTTGGAAAGGTTTATCTCCTTTTGTCAAAGGTATAGCATGTTGGATGACATCACCCCTATAAGCCTTTAGTTCATCATAATTCCAAGCGAAAGTATCCTTGAATTCTCTTATGAAATCTAGAATTTCCATCCTTTCCTTTTCACTAGTACCTTTCCCTATTTTGACCATCCTTGGATCCATCTCTGTGCCAAAGTTGAATTCTAGGGCTTCATCTATTTGTTTGTTGGGTTTCTTTCCCTTGAAAACATCATGTCCGTCAAAGAGGTGTACTAAAGGGACACATCCTTTTGGAAAGGTGTTATTTTGGAGGTTGACCACATCCAGGTCCATGGAATCGGACAAGAAATTTACTTGTGAATCGGTGAATTCTCTGTTATTTTCCATGAATCTAATGATATGGTTATCATCTTCAAATACTTGCCAATGTTACAAGTTACCAGGGATAGAAGGTCTAAACAAGACTTCCATTTTGCACAGGTTTTGGAGTGGGCCATCACAAGTTTGTAAGGTGGAAATGGAAACAGACAGGGCATCTTCCACATAGTTTTCTTCTCAGAGAACTGCTTTGATCGTCACCATCTCAAAATATTTTGCAATGGATCGCGCAAAGTCACGGTACTTCTTTAGTTTCTCATTCTTAGCAGCAAACTCTAGTAACACTTGTGACACTATTAGGTCTGAGTCCCCTATCAATCTTAGGTGTGTGACACCTTTATCAATTTCCAAGTTGAGACCTAGGATCAAAGCTTCGTATTCAACAATGTTGTTCATACAATGCTATTCAAGTCTATAGGAATAATATAAGGTCTGCTTGGATGGGGCTGTCAAGACAATACCTACCGCTGAGCCAAAACTCGAATGGGACCCGTCAAACTTCAAAGTACACATTCCTTCAGGTGTCTTGGTAGTTTAACCTATTGAAATTGCCTCTTGGATGAACCAAATCTCAATTTCATTGTTAACCCATAGGAGTTGATCATATGGTTCACCAAGGGTCTCAATTAGGCATCCTGTAATGGGTTCTTTGTGTAGGGTAAATAATCCTCCTTCAGGGTGAGGTATGATAGCTTCAGATCCCTGGTTTTGGAAACTTCCATCCAATTTTTCTACAAGGTCCTTACAAATTATGATCCCCCAATTGCTCAGAGTATCTATCAACAATACATCTATAGTAAAAGGAGCGTCGAGGCAAGCATGGAAAACAACACTTAGATCCTTAACAATGCCCTTTGTAAAGTCTTCTCATGTGTTTGGTTGTGATATGATTGGACCTAATTGGTGCATGACTCTTTTGGTCATAATATTAGTTGGAGCATCTGGATCAAAAACATAGTTATGCAGGAGGGATTCATTCACTTGGAGAGTAACATAAAAAGGTGTGGTTTCCCCATACTTCGGTCCAATGCTTCCTACCTGGTAGATAAAAGGAGATTCTTTTTCAAGAATTTCATACTTGTAAATTTGTGGTAGGGAATACTTATTCTCTTCATCCTCATGTGCTCCAAACATGTCTTGAGTGGGTTCTATGTCCTCAGGAGATTCATTTTGTTGATAAAATAAGTAATCATCCTCCATGTTTGTGATACCCGTGATCCATTTTCTAGGGTAAGTGCTATATTCCACCTCAAGGATCTTTGGGAGGTTAGGATCTAGTTCTATCATGCTCTCGTCATTTGGTTCCCAGGATTATTATTGTTCAAGAGGTTAATATGATAGATGGAATCATCGAATCTAAGGTTTTCCTCAATCTGGCAAGCAACCTCTTGTGCCTCTTCCAAGTTTGAGAGTAATTGATGTTTGAGGGTGAATTGCAAATTTCCTTCTAACGAGTTCAAGTAATGGTGGAGAATATCATTTTTTAGGTGAAAGTCGGGTTGGATCTTGCTAAGGAGAAAATTAAACCTATCATTGAAATCCTTGATGTTTTGATGGGTTCCTTTGCAAATTTCTAGGTATTGGGAGTAAAATAAGTCTATACTTTCTTCTTTACACCATGTCTTTTTGAAATCTCGTTCTAGGTCCTCGAGGGTTTGGAAACTCCCACTTGGTTGAGTGTTAAACCACTTTTTGGTGGTTCCATCGAGTGATCTTGCAAAGATCCTCATAAATATATAAGGGTGTTCCTGTCTGGATTGGTGAAAATCAAACCCTTCAGAAAACTTGGTCCAATGTGAGTTACCATAGGATACCCCTTCTGTCGAAAACCTAGGTATCTAAGAGTCAACCTTCTTGGGTAGATCATGTAATCCCCTTTGGGTGCTAGCTAAATCCAAAGAGCCAAAGATTTCTTTGTGAGACCATTTAGGAGGACTTATAGTGATAATAGGATTTGTAGGGGTAATAGGGATTGCAATAGTAGAAGGGAGTGTGTACTGATGCCCACTACGGGTCATCATTTGTGAAGTCGCTAGAAACTTTTCTTGAAATTATCAAAGAAATAAGGGAATCACCCTTAGTGGAGTCGCCAGGTAAACTTGTGAGAACCATTCTTTGGATAAAGGCTCACCGAAAAAAGTGTCATTTGAGGAATATTGACTCAGTGTCCCCGACAACGATGCCAAAATTTTATCGTGCAATTTGTACTTTGATAGAGGAAAGGTAAAATGAGAGCAAATTGGTGTAAATTGAGGGTATCCTATCACTGTCACCTCAATAGGATTCCTTTTTCTATTTAGGGTGGTAGGCCCAAGGGAGACGTCCTCAGTGACCTGGGGGTTTGAGAAGGAAAGGTCAAAATGGGTAATAAAAATATCCCCTCTCACAAGTCACCACAGATCAGAAAGTCTTGGTTTTATAACCAATGAAATGATAATATATCAAAGTGTGCCTGCCCAGAACAAAGAAACAAGAAACTATATATACTTGCAAGTACACTTGTTGGTTAGCACTTCATAAAACCATAGACTTTCTCAAACAAAGCAATTAGCTGATAATGATGAAGTAAACATAAAATTATAACAACAATATTGATGATACAATACTTCACATTACATGCCTTGAAATGGCTTCAAAATGACTAAGAATCATCAACCATTGAAATCATAATACTATAATTTATTAGAAGCAAACAAGACAATGTATTAATTAGCCTTTTCAATTGCTTTTATGAGCTTTTAATGATGAAATTAATGGTTGTAGCTTACTTTAGTAACAATATAAATAGTGTTAGTAGGTTAGGCTATTCTAGTGTTAGAAATGGTTAGTAGGAAGCTCAAAGTATAAGTTTTGATGGTTGTTTTGATCAATTACTCAAAAGAGGACTTGGACTAGTGCTTTAGGGAAAATGGAGTCAATTATGTGGAAACAAATGTTGAAGAGAAATAATTATAATAGGGGATTCAAAGACAAGAGAGATTGATATATTGGAGTGTTGGTAACCCAAGGCTCCAATTATCAAACCCTAGGGGAAACTAGCTACTAAAGTGTAGGTAACCCTAGGCCTTAGTAGATTTCCTCCCTCTTTAACTCAATGATGAAGGAAAAAATTGGCTAAGATGAAGCA
>SNQJ01S0005531.1:105034-151877 GCA_010110895.2 Picea sitchensis | reverse complement strand
TATTTAATAAAAAAATATGAAATATATGTTTTGGAAAAAAATTATTGGATTTTTTTTTTCATTTCGAAAATCATATTTAATCATATTTAAAATAAATCGAATTTTATAAAAGCTTAAAATTTTATTAATATAAAACTCAATACCATTACAATAATAACAATTATTTTTTTTAATCATTTAAATTAAAATCGATTAATCTTCACACCTAAACTTATAAAATCTTTTAATTAATAAAATACTTTTTTTTTTTCATATCCATAATTATATTTAATTATTTTATATATACAATAATAATAAACATTAAACTATTATAATATTTACACAATGCTATAACAACATTTAAATCAATTCAACATTCCCATTATCAAGAACATTTCAACCAATTCAACATTCCCATTTTTTCATTTCAACCAATTCAACATTCCCATTTTTAGTATGGTCATATTGACCATCTCACTAAGTATAATGTTGACATTTGTAAACGTGATTTTACCATTTTACATTTTAAAAATACTTTCTATTTGGCCCAAGGTAACACAATATGTCATGGTTTTGTTAAGATGCTTGTTATTTGGTTTAAGGTAACATACTAATTTTGTTTCTAATTTTTTATATTTTTTAATACAAATATCAATATTTGAAATCCATTATGTGAAATCACTATTCATATTTTTTTTAAGTAAATTTATATCATAAACACTTTTATGAAATCTTGATTATATATAAGTATTTTTATGAAATCTTGAGATGATCATCAAATTGGGAGCATTTTCTAAATTATACATAGGTTTAAGTTGATTCTTGCCTTTGACTTCAAAGCTTAAAGTTTTTTTTTATCTACGATGTTTTGTTCCACATAAGTATTAATAATGAACTTCTTACATTCATTTGATTCACCTTTCATTATTTGATAATTTTTTAATTAAATTAAATTGTTAGTACAATAATTAATCTAATTATTATCATCCATTTTAATATTAAGAACAATCATATCATTATAACCAATTCCCTTCTCTTTTACAAACCCTTATATAATTAAATTTTCTTTCAATTTATATATTGATCCATTTGACTTGTACCTAGTCTTTTAGACCCATTTACAACCAATAAATCCCTTATCTATAGGCAATTCAAATAGTTCCTGAGAATTGTTCTTTATTAACCAGTCATACTTAAATCTCATTGCTTCATGCCAAACATTAATTTTATCTACCTCATTAAACAATCTAGCTTCTTGGTCAATATGGTGGCTTGCCAATAAAAGGTTAATTTTTGAATTTTCATCTTATCTCTAATAATCTAATAAAATTGCATTATTATTCATTCTTTATTATTGTAAGGTAAATCATCTAACACATGTACACTTTTTCTAATCACCTTGGTCGGATTTTAATAAAACAATTGCTCACGGTTCTGATTGATCCAATGTGTTTTATATTTTTTAAGGATTTGGGTCGATTTCAATTAGCCTCAAAACCCCTTCGGGTATGGTGGAGTCATGGCCTCAATAGAACTATGCTTTCTATCATCATTGCATCAAATTCATCACCAAAAATTAGTCCATTTTGTATAAATTTTATTTTATTCAAATGCATCATTCTTAACTCATAATCAATTGGGTCAAGGCCAAGTGATTGTGGGATGGAGTGTTATGCTCCTCATCTAGGATTGATCCAATGTGTTGTATATTTTTTAAGGTTTTGGATCGATTTCAATTAGCCTCAAAACCCCTTCGGGTATGGTGGAGTCATGGCCTCGGTAGAACTATGCTTTCTATCATCATTGCATCAAATTCATCACCAAAAATTAGTCCATTTTGTATAAATTTTATTTTATTCAAATGCATCCTTCTTAACTCATAATCAATTGGGTCAAGGCCAAGTGATTGTGGGATGGAGTGTTATGCTCCTCATCTAGGTTTTATTCCTATAAGTGATATGTTGATCCATATTAAGTATATTGTTGTAATGACTTCGAGGCATGTTTTTGACATGGTTTTGTGCCCTGAAGAATCTAGGGTTTACCTTGGATACCATCCTCAAAATTAGGGGAAGTGATCAGGGGTTTTCCCTGAAATATGTTACATGAGAAAAAAAATCCTTCTGAACTCATTAATAATGTTAAAATTTGTGATAATATTATAACTTGAAAACAAGTTATTCCTTGCCTTTAAGTTCAAAACCTTAAGTTTGTTGCATGTACTTGTTTTGATCCCCATCATCATTAATAATGCACTTTTGGAATCCATTTGATGCACCTTCCATTGTTCAATGTGTATTTTAACCAAACTAAGCCAATAGTATAATCACCAATCTAATTATTACCATCTTGATATTAAGAACAAACACCTCATTAAAACCAATTCCCTTATCCTCTACAAACCCCTCCACAAATAATTTTGCTTTCAAGTTATATACAGATCCATTTGCCTTGTGCATAGGGTCATAGACCCATCTACCACAAATAATCCCCTTATGTGTAGACAATTCAAATAGTTCCCAAGCATTGTTATTTATTAACAAGACATACTTAAACCATATTGCTCCATCCCAAATTATTTTTATCTACCTCATCAAACAATCCAACTTCTTGCTCAACGTGGATTGTCAATACAAGGTTAACTTTTGAATTTTTGCATTCTCAATAATAAAATTGTTCTTATTAGATCTTAAAAAAATGTGTTCTTATTCCTTATTAATTATTCTAAGGCAATTATTCTAAGACATGATAAAGTTTATGCGAAAATGCACATTTTTCGACCACCCTTGTCAGAGTCTAACAAAACAAATTTTCATGGTTCCGATCGATCCAATGTGTTTATAATTATTAAGTATTTGGGTCAATTTCAGTGAGCCCCAAAACCCCTTGGGGTGTGGTAGAGTCATGATATGGGCGGAACATTTTATTGGCAACGTGTCAAATCCATCATAAAAAATTAGTATGTTTGTATAAATTTATCTTATTCAAATTTATCCTTAACTCATTATTATTGTTAGAATATGTGGTAATATTGTCCATTGACCACATTTGTGGATTTATTTAGTGTTAATATGGTGGCAATTTTTTATGGATGAAATATCTAAATAAGCATAAAAAAGACCCAATTCAATAATTAGAATATGTGGTAATATTATCCATTGACCACATTTGTGGATTTATTTAGTGTTAATATGGTGGCAATTTTTTATGGATGAAATATCTAAATAAGCATAAAAAAGACCCAATTCAATAATAATACTCTTAAAGAATGAGTCCATCAATAATGGCAACAATAATATATAACAATAAAAATGTAATGGTCCAAGATCGAGAGGTTCAACATGCCTCGTTCCTTCAAATAAGCATTGCCCTTAATGCTTGTTTTGTTGTAGATGCTTTTACATGAAGATCTCATCTTTCTAGGTTGCATATTTTGTTAGCAAGTTCTTTCTATAGATGAGGAATTCCATAATTTTTCTAGGTAGGGTCTTCCACTTTTGTTGCTCCTATAAATATAGTCTTGTTTCTCCCCGTGACAATGGTATTTTTTCAAGAAATTATATATATATAATTCTTCTTTTTAAACACTTTTGAATCACCAAATATAGTCTTGTTTCTCCCCGTGACAATGGTATTTTTTCAAGAAATTATATATATATAATTCCTCTTTTTAAACACTTTTGAATCACCAAAGATTAAGTTCTTTAATCAAAAGTTATGACAATTTTAAGTTGGCATGCATTGTAAATCCTTGTTTTGGGGTCTTTTCCACTAACCAACCTCAAATATTCTATTACAACTTATGCAATCGTGATTTTTTTTTCTAAAAAATTTACATGAGGTATGCTAATATATCCTCATTAGTTTCCCATTGATCCCTTTTCATTTGAACCTTCAAAGGGAAATTTATGGTGGAATTACCAAAACATGTCATTTTTTCCATATTTAAGGAGAGTGAACTTGTACAACCTATCACTTTGCTAATATTTCCTTAATAAGTATGAAATTTAGGCCTCAAATACCCAAGTTTTTCTTCTATCCAATGTTGTAATGGAACTCAATTTCGACCTCACACTCTTCATATATGGTTGTCTTACTAAAATCACATGTTTAAGCATGGTTTGAGGTCTATAAAAAAACTCTATCTTGTACATCTCGTAACTCCAAAAGTATGACAAATCAAATATTGAAATTTTAACCCAATGTACTATGTTCTTTCTTCTATCAACCCTAAAATTTTCATGTAGTTCCAATGATCTACAAAATGTTAAAGAAAAATTGTAAGATGAGTTGTTTGAAGGATCCAAAACAAGGATTGCCCACTCTAATACCAAGTGTAAGGGACCAAATAGCCAAATAAGCATAAAAAACACTCAATTTATTAATGTTAGGCTTAAAGAATAATAAAAAAATGTGTGAATAACAATGTCATTCAAGAGGGAAACCTCCTTTACATATTATGTTTATAAATAACACTTGATGATCCCAAAAACTAGATCTCCTTAACATATATAGGAGTCAAAGGGTTCAATTGCAAATAATGAACTGACCAATAATGACAACAGTAATATTAAAATAACAATAAAATGGCTCCAAGACCTAGAGGCTTAACAACAAGTGTAACAATTAAGGTCATCATTGTTGTGGCATTTATGTACATGTAATGGGGCATAATTAGATTATATGCAACCAATTGTATGGATATGGAGACTTTTTTTTTTTTAATTAGCTATTTTTTTCACATACCTTTGATTGTTGTCAAATTAGGCACATTTTGTTTTCAAGGACCATTTTTGGGGGTTTTCTACAATGACCTACAAAATTGGAAATGTTCCTAAATTGGATTAGATAAACATGGTTGATATGCTCATGGATAAAAAATTATGTTGGTTAATGAGTGGTGACATTGAAAATATTACAAATGATACAAAAAATATTGTTTGGCAAGAGTGATGTTAACAAGCCAAAGCTCTAATTTCACAGATAGTATCGGAAGGAGTGCATATGTATATTGAAACTACAAGTTCCAATGTTGATTATCTATTTGACACAAGGTGGTATTAGTCACAAAGGCACACCATTTTGATTGATTAACTATGGAAATAGTTTCCATTTGATAATTTTTTAATGACAACCTTTATACAATGATTGTTTGGCACATTTTCATTTGTCATGGGAAGACCATCTTGTTGCGGGTGTTTTTTGAGAACTTATTGAGCCTCTTAGCCATCATAAAGCTTGGTCAAGTCCTTGGTTTGTGTGATTAGATCATTATTATTTATAATTGACTCTTATAGATTATTGAATCACTTTCAACTTCAACATGATTTTTGCCATCGTTTGTCTTTTGGGGGAGACAATTATTTGACAACATTGTGGATTTATGTTCCTTCTTTGATAATTCGTGCATAGCCTCTATTACACTTGAATGGAGTATCCTTGCATTTAATTGATTGATACCAAGTATATTTGTGTGAATTTGTTCTTTTAGAGGCTATAGGTATGCAATTGGACTATTTGTTTGCTTTGTTAGTTCTGAAGAGGGTTGTGTGAAGATTTTGGATATTGATAGTTTTTCATATTGACATTCCATTTTGAGTTTGTTTTCACTTCAACATAGGGAGGTTAATGTCGTTAGTAGTGGTCATACTTATAGTGGACCTTAACAAAAGTGAAGTTCATTCATCTTCCCATCTTATTGAGGATATGATTGCTAATGGCATTGTTCATTGTGTCACTTTGCAACTTGCCATGGATGGAAGCAAAGTTTTTCTACCTTTGCAACATATTAAGGATGTATGAAGTACTCATTAAGGGGTAATGTTAATGTAATACCATATTCTTATTTGTATGTAATTGTTCCCCTAGTCAACATTAAGAGAGAATGTTAAAATGTGTGGTATTGTTGTCTAGTGGCCACATTTATGGATGTACTTAGTGTCATTGTGATAGCTTGTGCAATAATGAAGGTCACCATTAGTGGGACATTAATGTACATGTAATGGTTCATGAATATGCCTTATAGGGACACTTATATGGATCTTATTACTTAACTAAGAAATTGCATTACTCTTTTTATGCTTTTAATACAAGTTTCATATGTGAGTTTTAGTTATTCCACATCCAGTATGTAGAGATGTCTTTTCATAATTATGTCCTTTATATTGAGGTGCTCATCATGATGTCTTTATTCATCCACTTGAATCATTTTGAGATCATTTGGTGTGGATCATCATGAGTTGTATTTTTTACCCCCTAACATCTAGGGGTAACTAGAATAGTTTTTTCTCTTTTGATCCTTATCACAGATAACAATTCCACAGATGAGATCCATGGTTCTCCATAAACCTTTTACCGAAGTTGCTTCCCACATTTTTCTCAGCTCACTCAAAATTGTTGATTATGGTGCTTGAAAAACATGAGGTACATTATTCCATTGCTTCATATTGAGTGTTAATGCCTTATGTACTTTTCATGAACTTGGTGATCATTGGTTGAGTCAGATTCATGATGCTCTATATTTGTGCCTTTTGCCTTGTTTCACTTCGATGACCATCATCGTCTTCTAGATAAATGTTGTCACTCTTGGGATGAGGTGTACTATTGGGGGGCTTTCCAAGGTGTATCATGTCCATATCCCAATACATACTTAAAAATCTCCACCCTTCTTGACTTCTGTTGTCTTTCTCATAGGTTGGTTGTCATATGTCACACAAAAAGGTTCATTCTTCATAGTCCCTTGAGAAGAGCCTCACCACAAAAGAGTTATAAACTCAAGGTGAAGAGAAAATAAAAGAAAAAGTAAAAAATCCAAAGGAAATAAAGCATGATCAATCCCCCCTCGCTATGAGGTGATTACTCCAAGTCCTATGCAATAAAATGCACATCTAAAAAAATGACTAAATGAAATAAAATAAAATTTAAAAGCCAAAAAAGGTGAGATAAATAAAAAAATTCAAATAAGGGGTAGTAAGACATAGTATCAAGGAAAGGGAAACTCAATGCATAAATGCTCCCTCATATTTCAAGGGCACTCATGTGAATGAATATCTTAAACAACCTCACATGGTTGTGTAATGCAGCTCATGAAGTTACCCACCAAACCATATCATTTGTGACTACACATGCTCATTGATGGTTTTTTCTCATGAACTATTTCTCTTTTAGGATGTTGACACATGTAATAGGGGTTAATGATTCCCCCATCACACTTAAACTTGGAAAATTGTATGAACTATATGAATTATTGTGAATTTAGAAGATGATACTTAATGTGATATACTTAATGGCATTTACATTTGACATTATTCACTTTTTTATGTTGCATTAGACTTGCGTACATGCATTCAGATTGATGACTACTTTGGGTCACTTGGGCCTTACCTTGGACAATGTACATTGCATGGAGATTACTTGGATTGAGCCTTGTCCTTTGGAGGAAGTTGAGGATGTCGCTTACATACTTGATGGAGGTCATTCTTTTTATTTTGGAGGTCGTTGGGATTCTTTTGGAGATCGTTGCACCCTTCTAGACAATATGTTGCATATATTGGATGAAATGTTGCACCCTTTGGAGGGAACATTTCACTTTTAATCCCATATTCATGCATTTTCACATGATTTGAGTGATTCATCCTCTCTTGGGAGCCCACATATGCCACATTTGTTTTTGTTCATACATTTGAGGAGGACGATTTGGCACTTGATGACTTTTCACTTGATTTTGAGAGCATCGTTGGGGGTGTTTTGACTCATCCACTCTTGTGTCATGGATATTTATGTATTTATACCTTATATATAGGGCTAGTAAATAGATAAAGGCTTTTGTATATTTTCTTAGGATAAAATCTAGTAAAATATTGTTATTGTAATGAGAAGGGTGCTAGATATCTCATATAAATAGAGAAGACCTTCTCATTTATAAATTATTTCTATAACTTGTAGAGAAAACTACTTGCATACTATTATGACTACCTTTTTTCTATGGATGGATAACAAGAGTGACTTCTTGAGGATGATGTCTTGTGGATGCTTTACAAAATTTCATGGATTCTCTTGAATAGGGTTTTGTGGATGAATGGATTTATTGGGTAAGTGGTCTCTTTAAATATTTATGGATTTTGTTTATGGATGATTGTACACGTAGTTTTTCTTCTCTAGTGGTGGTGGTGCAATATCTTTCTATTTTTCTTGAACAGGTCCCTTTTTGAAAGATCTTGGAAGATTACTAGTGGATTATCTTCCCCTTGAACAATCTTGACGCTGTAAGGAACTAGGTAGATTTTCTAGTGTTTGTAGTGGGCAACCTTAACTATCACCCTAGTCTCACTTACACTTTCTCAAGAGAGTCCTTAGTTGACCCCATATGCTTGAAAAAATTAGTAGGCACAGTATTTTCTCATCTAGTTCTCCTTACAGGTCCGTCCTTTCTCCTTTTATGATTTTAATACAAGTTTTATTGCATATTTTTGATCCAAAATCCTAGGGTTTTCTTGCATGTGTTTGACCTAAAATCATCCCTCTTGGAAAATTGGCCTAGTTGGTTTGTATTACAACAATTTTAGGGCTAGATGATTTGGTTTTATTGGTTTCTATATGCTCTTGAATTTTCAGAATTAATAAGTTACTTAAATCATAGTTTTATTGTTCAGGCCCATAAGTCCCCAACACTCATTTATTATTAGTTTATTAGTTATGATTAGGTCATATTAGTGGTAGGTTACATCATTCTCACTTTATCTCCTATTTATAATAAAGGAGAATCATTTGTATAAACATCTCATCTTATCTTATGAATTGGATATATTGTAAAATGAGGTTTTTCCCTCGAAGTGGATTGTATTAATTGAATTTTTATCATTTTAAAAGAATTGGATCATAACTTTTGGTATTGAGAGCATCAATACCAGGGTTTTGTTGCTTCAAGCGAGTCATCTTGGATTTTTCTCTATAGATTTGTCTTTGGGATGTTTAAAACAACAAAATTTGGAGGTTACTCAAGAGATGTATCACAATACATATGGTATAAATTTAAAGTTTTGGTTCATTATACTTTTGGAGATATATCCTATGGAAGATAGGGTTTTTTATTCATCCCGAAATCAATTTTAAATGAGTCATCTTGGAATTTTCATTATAAATTTGTTTCCGAGAAGTTTTAGATGGTGAAATTTTATGGAGATTGAGGATAAATGTCATAGTACATGGGTCATAATTTCAAGTCTCGGTTCGCTAAACTTTCAGATATATAGTCCATGGAAGACAAGGTTTGTGACTAATAATGAAACTAGTTCTCTTGGAATTCCCACTGTAATTTGTTTTCAATGAAGTTTCAGACTCTAAAATTTTTAGAATCTTGAGTTGACACAGTGAAATACATGTGGAAAAAATTTCATATTTTGACTCATTATATTTTATAATATATTTCTGGTGGAAATTGGGTTTTTGCACAAGTTATTTTTTAGTGATTTTAAAGAGATTTTTTCGTCGTTAGCAAGCTCATTTTTTATATTTTTTTAGAGATGGGTTCCAACATCCTTAAATAACACAGGATCTATCATTAAGTAAGTGAAACTGCGATTGGGGAAGGATACACACAATTTCATGTGGTTGGAAACCCTTGTAACCCCTATGGAACCCCTTCGAGCAGTACCACATTAGATAGTACATGTAAACAAAATCTCACTTCCACATGCCTTTGGGTATATAGGAAGTCCCCTAGGTATACCTAAAACCATCCTTAGATAATATATTTTACTGTCTTGTTTCTATAGTACATTGAGAACAAAACTTGGGGAGACCACTATCTAGTACATGGGTAGTCAGATAGTATGACTAAGGGTACAATTGAGCATATTTAGTTAGTTCCATGAGATATTGGGTCGAGTAGTATTGTTGGGCCCATCATGTATATCAGAGAGATATAGCACCTGACACTCCCTTGTCCTTAGGACCTAATAAATTTTTTCCATGGATCCAAAGAAAGATCCAAAAATTACTTCACCAATTAAACCTCCATAAAGCTCCTCCATGACTCATGAAGGAAATGAGGAGATACAAAACTAGTTATCCAAATTGAATAGGTAAATAAATTAATCGAATGATAGGTCAATGAAAAAGGTTGATTTGATGAATACTTAAACATAAATGGAAAGAAAAATGGATGTAAATAAGGAACTAATGGAAAGGAATATGGATGAAAATAAGGAACAACTGAAAAGAACGATGGAACAATTGGAACAGAAAATGGATGGAAAGTTGGAACAAATGGAACAAAATATTATGGAAGCCTTAAATGGGAGGTTCCCTAAAATTGATAAGGTGTCTAAAGGGACTCACGAAAATAAAGGTAGTATTTAGGTTGAACAAATTTCCAATAATAATAATTTTCTAGGGGGATTTAACTCCAATAGTGGAGTTACTTATGGATGGTCTCCAAAATGAGTGAACCTTCCCAAGGTTGAATCAAGGAATTTTGATGGAACAGAGCATTTACCTGGGTGAACCAAATAGAGAAATATTGCTAACTACATAGTATTGTGGATGATAAGCAAAGGATTCATGTAGAAACTTTGAACTTTGACATAAAACCATATCAATGGTATCAATGGGTAGTTAAAAGGAAACCCCCTTCTTATCATTATACTTAGGGTTTATTTACAATATACTTAGAAGAAAAATATGGGAAAGTTTGGGAACAAGACTTCTCTAGTCAATTGACAATAATCAAGCACTTAGGTGATATTGAAGATTATAATTCAAAATTTCAGGTATTGGCCACAAGGGTGGATAACATAAGTAATGAAAAATTGTTGGAAGCTTATATGGGTGGATTAAAAGAAGACATTAAACATGAGATTTTCCTAAAGCATATTGAAAGTATTATGGAAACTATGCAATTTTCTCGTCTTATTCATGCCAAGAATAAGGCTACACACAATTTACCATTGGAGCATACGCAAGAACAAGAGATCGTTTTTGGGTTCATAAGAAAACTATGCCTTAACTTACTCGAATATCACATAAGAAAATGGAGGAAAGAAGAGAAAAAAGAATATTCTTTGGTTGTAACAACAAATGGTCAAAAGGGCATTGTAATATTCTCACTAAATATTTTGACTTTAATTTAGTTTGCAGTGAAGTCTTTTGTCATACAATATGTTGTTGTAGTGAATAATGTATTTTTTTGATATGGTGGTTTGTTTATGCATAATGAATAACCTTTTAAATATGTTTAGTCACACCCAAATATGACACAAATATTATAAAAATTCCCAAACATATATCACAACTTTATTTCATAGATTTGAGTGACAACAATGTATAATAACCACTACACATAATAGAGCAACAAGACAATGAGAATAGGCCTGACCTATGTAACACTTAGATGTCTACAAGAAATTACAAAATACAATAAACAAATGGGAAAGGACGGGGATGTAGGGAGAACTCCATATACAACCAATATATAAGACAAAGAGGATCAAGTCTCTGTGCATCGAACTCAACTACAAGAATATAGAACATGTCCCATTGATGAGACAACTCGTCCAACAAGAGATATGGTGTCTTTACTCTCCCAAATCAGCCTAGAACTGAAGTAATTGGCCTCTATGATAGCCAACTCATCCCCAATAATGTTAAATTCATCCAGCGTTGGTTTGGTGACTCCATCAGTGAAAATCGACTCAACTAATAGGTAACACAACCCTTTCTTTATCATAATTTGTAGCCCCCTGAGTGACACAACCTCCCTCAACACTATTACGATTTTCTTAAGGTAAATCAACCATGTTCTTAGTAGATCTACCCTCCAATGGAATTATATTTGACCCACTAACAAATGATGCAATCCTCTTCTCAAGAATTCGCCTCTTTTAACAAGATTTTCCTTTGTAACAAATATCCTAGCCACCACTAACAAAAATCAATCACAATGAGAAGATCTTAGCCATCAGTAAGGAAAAATCAGTTGCAAGAAGATGATATATGTCACAATGAAGCATCGTAAGAATATCTAAGTGATCTCCTCTCAATGGACCAACTAGGGTGGACAATTTCACCACTGAAACCAATCTCAGAAATTTCTCCTAGGGTTTTCATCCCATGTGTTCCAAAGCCACAAAGAGCTCTCTCAAAGAAATTTTAGAAAATTTCAAGTCAAGAAGGAAAGAGGGTGCCCTCCTTTACTCCTTTTATTCTTCGGTTGACTCTTTTGTGACCTTTTTACCTTTTAATAAGTTTAAGTGACTTTTCATCTTCCCAATAGTTACTTAGGCACCTTTTTCAATTACTTACTCAATGTCACCCTTTAAAAATAATTTAATTCCTGCTCCGGTGACATTAATTAATTATTAATTCCCTTTTCCCCCACTGACTATAGCCTATGAGAATTACTTAGTCTATTTCAACAATTCTCTCGAGAGCTCATTTGGAAAGGGACATTATAGTACTCCCTTCCAGAGATTACTTCTCCTCAAGCAACTGCAAATTCAGATGTTGCGATACATGATCATTTTCCCTTGTGGCATCCTCTGATGGTAAATATTTCCATCTGACAAGGTACTCTCGAATCATCATGTTCTTTAAATTCATCTCCCGGATCTCCAATATCTCCTCGGGAACCAAACATTATTTCCCCTCCTCATCCAATGGAGGTAAATCTGCCAAAGTAGTGACTTATTGTCCCAAATCCTTTTTGAGGCATGAGACATGAAACACATTATTAATTTTTATTCCCTCCAGCAACTCCAGCTGACAAGCCACCTCACCAACTCTCTGAATCACCCTATAAGGCCCATAAAAATGTGGCTTAATATTATCCACTCCACTTTTCTTCAGGGAAGAATGTATGTATGGTCGTAGCCTCAACAATACCAAGTCTCCCACTTCAAAAATGCACTCAACCCCATGCATGTCTACATATACCTTTTGCTAATTCTGGGCCATCTATAGATTTTCCTTGAGAGATTTGAGTATGTACTAGATCTCTTGGATCCAATACTTGGATTTGGGAGCCCCGTTATCCCCAAACACTAGGTCGATAAAAGAAGGAGCATCATAACCATATAATGCCTGGAATGGTGCCATACCAATGGACATATGATAAGTGGTTTTATTGAAGTGTCCCCCCAAATGTAACCACTTAATCCATGCCTTCTACATCCTAGACACATAGTTATGTAAGTGTCGTTCTAGCCATTTATTCACAATATTTTTCCGTCCATCCATCTGAGGGTAGTAATTGGTGATGGGATTCAATTATGTGTTGTCCAATCTAAACAACTCCTGCCAAAATGCACTAAGAAACATATTGTCCCTTTCACTGGAAATATACCTTGGAAAGCCATGGAGTCTGAATATCTCCCTGAAAAACAACTCCACTACATGTGATGTCTTATACTCATAGGATATGGAAAAGTAATGTGAAAATTTGGTCAATCAATAAAACACTACATATATACAATATATTCCTTGGACCTTTGGAAATCCAATGATAAATTTCATAGATATGCTTCCCCACTTCTATTCTAGGATGGGCAATGGTTGTAGTAGTCATGTAGGATGGGTCTTCTCTGAATTGTTTTGCTAACAAGTCACATACTCTCTCACATGCTTCAATACATCATCTTTGAGGCCCTTCCAGGTGAACCTCTCCCTGATCTACCTATAAGTTTATAAGTATCTTGTATACACTACCAATGGTGCATCGTGCATAGCCACCGTGATCTTCTCATTTAGTGTAGATTCTTGGACTAAGTATATACGTTCTTTGTAGTAGATAATATCATCCACCACTTTGTACCTATCATCATGTACACTGCGATCCATCACCTCACAAGAAAATTTGTTCTTGGAATATTCCACCAAGAGATGAGATTTACAGTCAGTTGAAATCTCTGCAAATGAAAATACCCCTAGATTTCTGGAGAGAGCATATGCAACTTCATTCTTCTTTCCCTTAACATACTCAATGCCGAAATTATATGTCTGTAATTTTCTCGCCCGATTTTTTTTTCTTTCATTCAAGTCCTTTTCCCCCAAAAAGTGCCTCAAGCTATTGTGGTCTGTCTTAACCACAAATTTTTCACCTACCAAGTACTGTCTAAACTTCGTCAAGGCATGCATGATGGTTAACATCTCTTTGTCGTAGATGGAGTATAGGTTCTTCGAATCTATGAGATTTCTACTCGTGTATGTTATCGAATGCCTCTATTGCATCAACATTTCTCCTATCCCCTCATCCAATGCATCACACTCAAGCACAAAACGCTGATTGAAATCAGGAAGTGCTAGAACTGGACAAGTTCTCATCACCTCCTTCATCTTTTCAAACGTCCTATGGGCCTCATTTGTCCCCTCGAATTACCTCTTATTTTTCATATATGTGAGTGGTGTAGCCAATTGTGAAAATCCCTTAACAAACTTCTTGTAGTAGATGGAAATCTTGAAGAAACCGCGCAAGTGTGAAATAATTTTGGGCGGTGGCCAATCCAGTATGGCCTAAATATTTTCTCTATGCACATGTACCCCTTGAACACTAACCACATGACCCAAGTATAGGATCTTTGTCATTCCAAACTCACATTTTTACTCAGCATATAGTGATTGATCCTCCATGATACTCAAAATCTCCTCTAGATGTCTCAAGTGTTCCTCCAATGTCTTGCTATAAATCAAAAGATCATCGAAGAAAACCGATAGAAATTTCCTTAGTTGCTTTTTGAATATTTGATTCATGCAATACTAGAAATTGGTTGGTTTGTTGGTCAACCCAAATGGCTTGACCAAAAACTCATAATTCCCATAATGGCATCCAAAATCAGTTTTAGGAATGTCCTTATCTCTGACTCTAATCTAGTGGTACCTCGATCAAAGATCAATATTTGAAAAATACATTTCCCCATGCCACTCATCCAACAACTCATCAATCCTTGGAATTGGGTACCTATTTTTTATCATCTTCTTATTCAATGTCATGTAATCAATGCACATCTGCAATGTGCCATCCTTCTTCTTAACCAACACTACAGAAGAAGCGAATGGAAAAGAACTCATCTTGATGTGTCCCATCTCTAGCAGTTCCTTAATGGCCTTCTCAATCTCATCCTTGAATTTCTTCGAATTTCTATAGGAAGTGGTGATCATTGGTTTGGCTCTCTCTTCCAATTCAATATTGTGCCCAAATCCTCTGTCGGGTGGTCTCCCTATAGGTATCTTCCCAAAAACTTGATCGTGTTTTCTCAGTAGTGTCTGTATGTATGTATGATATTGATGACTATTATCTGAAGGTTCCTCAGTAGTAATTAAACATTCTACTGCATAAGTGACATCCCCATGTCTAAAAATACCGTCCATACATTTAGCTAAGACGATCCTGGGAGCTTCAATTGACATGCCCCTCAAAACTACCTTCCTACCATATGCTTCTTTGAACTCCAACTCTATAGCTTGGTATTCCACTGAATGTTTTCCTATGGAAAAAATCCATTGGACCCCAAATATGGAATTGGTGTCTGGAATTTCCACTACATAGAAGTCATCATTGACTGTGTGGTTTCCCATACAACTTGTAAATGTGGGATATTTTGTGTGCAAGGAATAATGTTCCCACCAACTACTACTACATTAAACCCCTCAAATCCCACTGTAGGGATGCCCCTTTTAGCCACCTATCCTGAGTCATTAAAGTTGTGGGTTTCCCCACCATCAATCAGTATTGTGACCCACTGACCATGTAATACACCACAGATCCTGAAGGTGTGAAATATGGGAACACTAGCTAGAGTGGAGATGGCTCCACTCTTGACCTCCTCATGTGGTTTCTCATCAGCTGACTTGTCATGCTCACTACATTCTATCTGCTCTTCCTCCTCCTCTTTCTCACTGTCTGAAAGAACCTCTATATAATGTGTCATGCCCTCTCCCATACACCTATGCCCAGGTTCCCATGTTTTGGGTTGTTTTATTCTTTGCAGTGAAAGTCGAAGGTCGAGGTGGATCAACTGGGTAAAGTTGAAGTTGAAGAAATCGATAGAAATTCAAAGGTCAAGGCGGATCAACGAGGTAAATTTGAAGTCAAAGAAATCGACAACAAGTCTAAGAGGTCAACTGAAAAGAGGTCGACAGGTGGGCACATGGAAACCAACTGAAGAACGAATGGAGGTCGACTCGTAATCGAATGGTAAACTGACTTAGAGTTTACTGTAACAAAATATTGATATTCACAGGATTTGTAGCCAATGATCTGTGAGGATCTGTAACCATTTTTGGTCACCTTAATTTATGGTTTTCATACTGTAAAGCTTATAAATAATGTGTGTTGTAATGTTGTAAAATATAATCTTTAGAGAAATCATTTTAGAGGTTGTTGATCATGTAGATGAAATCCAAATTGGTTACAACGTTGTTCTTGTGTAAATCAAGAAGGTATGATGTCGATTGTGTCTTAGGTGTAGACCAAGGTTAGGCATGTAACATTTTATTTTGAAGGAATAAGACAACAAGAGAGAAAAACGCTCAACGAATTTTGGTTTCCAGGGTAAAATATTTTTGTACTGTGTGTTTTCTTTGCCATTTACTTTCTTGATTAAATCTTTCTTCCTCTCTTCTGTTAGGTTTAGTGTGTAAGTTTTCCTCATTTTCTAACATGTGGTATGAGAGATTGGTTTAAAAACCTTGGATATAAGTTAAAACCTAAGTACAGTAAGAGTCGTAAGTCATAAATATTTACAGATTTTTCTTAAAGAATGGTGAGTAGCTCGAGGATAGAGATCGAAAAATTCAATGGCCAGAATTTTGAGCTTTGGAAGCTTAAAATTGAATATCTCCTTGTAGATCGATAACAATGGGAAATAGTTTGTCCAGGTACCATTCTGAAAGGTATGCCAAGGGAAGAATGGGAGAAACTCAAGAGAATGGAGAGGAGTATGATTCGAATGTGTCTTGCAGATTCAATACTATTGAATGTCTCAGATGAAGATTCAACCAAGAAATTGTGGGACAAGTTGGGGAGCTTCTACCAGTCAAAATCCCTAGTGAATAAGTTGTTCCTTAGAAATAAATTGTATATTCTGAGGATGAGTGAGGGAAGTTCAGTGACTGAGCATTTAAATGAATTTAACATTATTATAAGCCATGTATCCTATGTGGATATTAAAATCATTGAGGAGGAGAAATGTGTTACCCTATTATGTTCTTTGTCAGACTCCTGGAATAGCTTAGTCATGGATATAGGGAGTAATTCAACAACATCAGCGCTAGAAGATGTGGTTGCATCTCTACTATCATAAGAAATGAGAAGGAAGAACATGGAAGGATCAACCAAGGATGAATTAGTGGTAAGAGGTCATTCGATCAGATAGATAAAGGAAAATTCTCTGGTAGAAATTATAAGTTGAACGGTAGATCTAAATCCCTGGTTCAGTCAACAATAAGAAGATGTTGGAAATGCAGTAAATCTAAGCATTACAAAAGGTACTACAAGTCAAAGGAAACATAATCCAGTACAAGATCTGATGAGAAGCAGTCGAGTGAGAGAAATATGACTCCAGATAAGGGAGGTGATATGTACCTGGTGTCGACTAGTACACAGTCAGATCAATATGTTGGCTTGATCGACTCAGGAGAATCCTATCATATGACACCACGTAGAGAATGGTTCTATGAATATGAATGATATGAAGGGGGATATGTGTTCTTGGGGGACGACTCGAAAACGAAAATTGTCAGATGAGGAAGAGTTTGACTGATACTACAAGATGAGAGGAGTAGAACCATTCCAGGTGTACTACATATTTTGGGCTTGACAAGAAACCTGATATATGCCAGCAAGATGAGTGATGCAAGGGTGCACACTCTATTTCAGAAGGATATGTGCAATATGGTCAGAGGTGCAATGGTCTTAAGGAAAGGAGTTCATATTGGAGCCCTATATAAGTTATTAGGGAATGTCAACTCGACTGGATCCAACATCGTTGTTCCTGAATTTGACTCGACTCGGGCTGAATCGATTCAAACCAACTCGGCAAGTCCTCATCAAAACAACTCGACCATGCTATGGAATGAGAGGATAGGACATATTGGAGAAAAATGACTTCAAGCTATGCATAAAAAAGGCATGGTCGAATATTTTCCTGAATGTAATTTAGAAGTCGACTTTTGTGAACATTGTATATATGGAAGACAAAGTCATGTGAGGTTCCCATATGGAGAAACAAGGGCAAAGGTGATTCTAGAATTGGTTCAGATTGATGTGTTTGGGCCTATTTCAATGCCTTCGCTTGGTGGATCCATGTATTATGTCTCCTTCATAGATTATTTTTCTAGGAAGACATGGATATATTTCTTGAGAAAGAAAACAAAGGTTTTCGAGAAATTCAAAGAGTTTAAATCTCTTGTAGAAAACTAGACAGACAAGAAGATTAAGGTGCTAAGAGATGACAACGGTGGTGAATTATATGGAAAGGAATTTGATTAGTTCGTCAAGAAGTGTGGCATAGAATGCCAAAATACCACACCATATACCCCACAACAAAATGGTTTTGTTGAGAGAATGAACAAAGCATTGATGGACAAGGAAAGGAGCATGCTCAGTGGTGTTGAGCTCACGAAAGAATTATGGGCAGAGGTAGTCAAAACTACAAAATATCTTGTGAATATGTCTCCTTTGTTAGTGCTAGTTGAAATGAATCCACATATGGTATGGTCTGGTAAGAATCCTTTGGTTTCACATATTAAAATATTTGGTTGTAATGCATTTGTGCACGTTCCCAAGCAAAAGAGGAGCAAGCTGGACAAGAAGGAATTTAAGTGTATTTTAATTAGATACAAAGAAGGAATGAAAACATATAAGCTTTGGGACCTTGCATCAAGGAAAACAGTGTATAGTCGAGATGTCGTATTCATAGAAGTCAAAAGGAAGTCTGAGTCTGAAGTGATGGTTCAAACAAAGAATAATCCAGAGAAGGTGCAATTTGAACTGAGGAACGAATAAACTGATTAAGATGAGTCAACTGAATCATATGAATAGGTGGAACAACTGACCCTAGTTGTAAGGAGGTTAGAACGAGTAAGAAAACCATTCAAAAGGTATATTCCACCCAACTTTCGTTCTATATTTGTGTTAATTTCCGCTAACGAAGAGCCCAAATCGGTTGAGGTCAACAAAGGGAAAACTATGGAAGGATGACATGGTTGAAGAGATGGAATCCTTGCATAAGAATGAGACATGGGATTTAGTATAATTACTAAATGGAAGAAATCTCATTGGTAGCAAGTGGGTATTCAAGAAGAAAATGAATGTTACAGGTCAAGTCGAGAAAATCAAAGCTCGACTGGTAGAGAAAGGATATTCCCAAGTCGAAGGAGTCGAATTTCGTGATATTTTTCCCCTATTGCAAAATTAAATTCCATCAGAGTACTAATGTCTCTGGCTACAAAATTTTATCTGGAAATAGAACAGGTGGATGTAAAGACAATGTTCCTACCTGGGGACCTGGAAGAAGGAATCTACATGAAATAACTTGAAGGATTTGTAGTTAGAGGTGAGAAATATTTGGTGTGCAAATTGAAAAGATCCCTTTATGGTCTAAAGCAATCAACAAGGATGTGGTACCAAAATTTCAATACATACATCCTTAGTTTGGGATTTTTGAGAATCAAACTTGATCACTACATATATTTCAAAGAAGAAGGTGGGAATTTCATATATGTATCATTGTATGTCGATGACATGTTGTTGATTAGAAACAACATGAACGCAATAAAAGAGGTGAAGAAGCATCTATCCTCTAAGTTTGACATGAAGGATCTTGGTGCAATGAAATTCATTACGGGAATGGATATAAAGAGAGATTGAGCTGCTAGAAAGCTCTGCTTGAACAAGAAAAATTATATTGAAACAATATTGAAATGTTTCAACATGCAGCATTACAAACCCGTGAAGGTGTAAATTCATGTGGGAGCAATGATAATTGTTGAACAATTTCCAAGGACACACGAGGAAATAGAGGGAATGGAATGGGTTCCCTATGAAAGTGTTGTTGGTATTCTAATGTATGTGATGGTCTACACTCACATATAGTGGGAGTGTTGAGTAGATACATGTCGACACCTGGAAAGGAGCACTGGAAAATTGTCAAGAGAGTATTCATGTATTTATGTGGCACAAAATACTATGTTATATGCTACCAAGGAAAACCCGGTGGTAATAGTGAATTAAATGTACATGGATTTGTCGATGCCAACTGGGCTGGAGAGTTGGATAACCGAAGTTCGACTAGTGGATATTTGTTTTTGTAATATAGAGAATAGAAGCAGGCGTTCAAGAGAGACACATTAAGCACATCAAGGCACACACATAATCTCAAGAAATAAGGAGATGAATGTGGGGAAGGATATACAACCGCTTTCTTATTCCTCCTTTAGGGTTATTTATACAATAGTTAAATAGTTGGAGCGGTTGCACACGCTCCAACTAATCATTCGTTAGGTGATTTTCATCCTTTATTACATACATTCATATATATTTACTTGACTGTATCCACTCTATTTCTAATGTCTAATAATACATGTATGTGATGACTATTAGGGCCTAAGAGGCCCCCTCAACATCTCCCCCACACTCAAATACTTTCTTGTCTTGAGAAAGTGTGAAAATAACTAATGACCTGTTACTCTTTGAACTTTGTCTTCAATCTGGTAGTGACATGCATAGTCAATGAGTCTCGTAGCACTTTGCTCCCACCCAACAATGGTCCTCTTGATCATATCATTACAAATTTCTCTCTGGTTCCTTCAGAGTGGTGAGTGGCTTGTCCTGGGATCATCTCACACTTGCACAACACTCGTAACAGGATGGTTCATCTGCCCATGTGAGCGTCTTACTACGTTCTTTGCCAATCTACCATTTCTTTTCTTCCTGGATTTCAAGGTCACAACTCAGGAACTATTCTGCAAATTTTATATCAAGGGGTTTAATCAATCCAATCATTTTTTGTCGTCATCCTTTCTTTTCATCTCTCATGTGTGTGTTTTTCTAGAGATTTTTTTTTCTTGAATGCCTTTAACCGTTTCCATCATGCTCTTCATCAATGCTCAATCATTTACCGTTTTTCTCTGCTTCTCATCAAACATGAATGTTCTTCTTTATGCTTTTCTGGTCTTTGAGAATATATGGAGACTAGATTTGGTATTAGAAGGAGTACTTGACTCGTGACTCAATGGAAAACAAATACACTTGTTGGTACCATAATTTAATCAACTAAATGTTGTTGAATGAATATCAACTTATGTCAGTGAAGAAATATCAACTTAGCCCCTAAAATCACCCCTGGAACTTGACATCTTTGGAGAAAACCAATGACTATCCAGTGTACAGAATGGCCATGAAGCTGGTTCGAAGCCACTATATGGGACTTAATACCAATACATCCACCACTGATCTGAAACATGGGTGTCATGCTTCATCTATTTCTGTTGTGGGTGACTCCTTATTTTCCCAACTAAGATGTTGGTATAACATGTGTTTTTTGTTGTGCTTGAGCCACATGTAACAAAGGGTATTACACCGACATATTTCTCACACTTTGCTCTATTGATTCTATCTCTAGTGCATAAAGTTATGCAGTGACAGGGATAGTGCTAGTGCATAAAGTTACATAGCGACAATCGACAAGGATATTTTTCAGAATTTTTCAAGATTGTTCCATGGACAGTGGGTCACAAATGGTCAAAAACATATTTGACACAATATCAACTTTCATGAACAATTTGCATGTTTCCATGTAATTTATATAATCGAGTAGCAATCAACGAACATCCATGAGTAATCATTCCGCTTCCAAGTTCAAACCTCCTCCATTTGATATTTTTTTCCTCAAACATAGAGAAACATCCAAGAGCATCCATGAACGATCCTTCGAGCCACTAGATTCATGCGAGCAACATCATCTACAAGAAATACATGCATCATGAGCATTCATGACCAGCAACCGATGAGCAACTTCATGAGTCTTTTTATGAGCATATTTGGCAGCGAGGCATAAAATAGGTATCATCATATTCTTTCCATGAGCACATTCAACAACAATTTGACACCAGGAGTATCTACGAATAAATCTTCCACCAACAAATATTCCAAATTGAAGATTCTTTTTTATTTTATTTCAAAGAGCGGCAAGGAGAAATCAATTTTCTTCAAAACTTATCTCAATCATCTGCAAGCATTAACCAACAAATTTCAAGGATAAATCTTCCGCGAACAAATATTCCATCCAATATCAACGTCCCAGTTCAAGTCCCGACAATAGAACCAAAGTGTTGTAACCTAGGGAATGGAAGAAGGCATTCAAGAGAGACACATTAAGAACATCAAGACACACACATAATCTCAAGAAATAAGGAGATGAATGTGGGGAAGGATATCCAACCACTTTATTATTCCTCCTTTAGGGTTATTTATACAATAGTTAAATGGTTGGAGCATTTGCACCTGCTCCAACTAATCATTTGTTAAGTGATTTTTATCCTTTATTAAATATATTCATATATATTTACTTGGATTTATCCCTTCTATGTCTAATGTCTAATCATTTCTTGAGATTTTTTCTCTCTTGTTGTCTTATTCCTTCAGAATAAAATGTTACATGCCTAACCTTGGTCTACACCTAAGACACAATCGACATCTTACCTTCTTGATTTACACAAGAACAACCTTGTAGCCAATTCGGCTTAAATCTACATGACCAAAACCTATAAAACGATTTTTATAAAGAATAACTTTTACATCATTAAAACACGCCTTATTTGTAAGCTTTATAGTAGGAAAAACCCTAAAGAAAGGTGCCCCAAAATGGTTACAGATCCTCGCAGATAATTGGCTACAAATATCATGAATCTCGGGATTATGTTACAGTTAACTCTAATTTGGTTTACCAATCGATTACTAGTATACATCCATTCAGTCTTCAGTTGGTTGTCATGCGCCCACCTATCAGCCTCTTGTCGATTGACCTCTTTGACTTGATTTCAATTTCTTCAACTTTGAATTTACCCGTTCGATCTGCCTCAACCTTCGACTTTATTTTGATTTCTTCAACTTCAACTTTACCCAGTCGATCCACCTCGACCTTTGAATTTCATTGCAAAGAATATAACAACCCAAAAATATCCCACTTGTTGTCTTCTTTGTTGAAATAGAGAGTTTTTTGAACTCTCGTTTATAGACCCAAGGCAACAATGATCATTGCCTCTCTACACCAAGAGAACTTCACAATGCTCACATACTTGGTCAAAGAGTTTGCTATGTTTTCCAACGTGTCTACTTTCTCCAACAACACCTTGTTGATTTCCACCATGTCTCTAATGAAATGGTATTGCACATCAGTGTGCTTAGTCTTGGAATGATAAGTTGGGTTTTTTTCCATAAATATTGTGCTTTGACTATCACAACTTATCTTCATAGCTCTTTGCTCAAACCTGATTCTTGAACACAACCTTTGTAGTCATACTTCTTCTTTGCTTCAATGAGTAGCTACCATGTATGTAGCATCTATTGTTGACAAGGCTATGACCGCTTATCACTTACTCATCCAGATGATTGCTCCAACGAAAAATAAAAGAGCATACTAGTGTTCGATTAAATGAAGCATAAATGTATTCGAGAGGAAAGAAAATTTACAAACAAACATTCGACATCCAAAAATTGGAACGGGACGAGAGAAAAAAAAGAGAGAGGATATTTGTAACATGTGGAACAATCAGAAGTCAAATAGAAAAATTGTTGGAGGAGATCAACCTAATAGAGCGTGTGAGAAGTCTGAGTATGAAAAAACTCGACCAGAGCTGGAAATAACAACAGTCACGGTGATCCCTGAAAAAGGTAATGGGGCACAATTGATAGAGGCTAGCATGGGTGCCCATCAACTAGAAAACCAAGCCGAAAGCATGGATCACAAAGAATTGGGACCATCGGTACACACTCCTCCTGTTCAAGTAACTGACCCTTGAATTAAAGAATTCCTTCAACATAAAATTCAAATCAACGAACAATCTACAAGATTATAGTATAGAACCGAAGAGCATGGAAATTTATGTGACACGCTCATTGTCAAGCCAGAAATAAATGAAGTCAATAAAATTCTCATTCACATCAAACATCTCACAGACCTAGCCCCCCTTCCAAATCTCATATCAAGAGAAACAATATAATAGATTATAGTTTTGAACTGACACGTTCAATAGAATGACATATTGTCGAATATAAATACCAAAGTTGCCAGTCTGAAGAAGTAACTTGTAGAGAAAGAAATAAGCAATTACTCCTCGAATACCATCCATGAGATGACCGACCGACAGACAAGTTGGTAGAATAAAAACCAACTAAGAATCCAACATCCCAGTCGAAAAGTGTGATAAGATGAGGTTCGCAAAAATATAGTGTTCTTAAAAAAGCAGCCTTGGGACTCAATAATATTCCCCTTTATGAAGGTGACATGGATTCGAGAATACATTAGTTTGTATGCGAAAAATTATGGGATGCAGCCAACATCTCAGATGAATATAAGTAGATGGCACAATTTAGTGTCTCTCTTCGACATCGTGCTCTAACATGGTTCATGAATTTCATAGAAAATTAGAACTGGTTAAAATCATAAACAAAGAGCAACCTTTTATCATTTTTCAAGTTCCAAGATGTTACACACTTCGCCACATAAAAAATGAAATAAATAAATCAATGACCAAGTGAGTCATGCTACGAATACAACAAAAGATTCAAAGATATACTTATCCAAATACCATCAACAATCGATCAAAGTCTATTAGTACAATGGTACGTAGCCAGATTGCTACAATGAATCAGAACTCTATTATGCCTCTACGATATAACCTCATGTAAAGATACATTATAGAAAGCACAACATGTCAAGTCGAACGATGATGGCCCATCGACTTCCTCGTCGACAGAAAGGTTAGAAGAAAAAATAGAACATTTACAACAAACCATTAAAAATCTATCTCTAAGAAGAAGCGAGGTGTGGTGTACCACATGCTATGAATATGGTAATAGAAAAGATACTCGCAGTCTTAACAATCAAGTACCAGGAGCACATGATGCACGACGAGTATAAGAGGAAACATATTATAACATATATGAAACCTTGAATGACCATATTGTACAAGATTGTCCTCACAACTTGAAAAATACCAAGTGGTGCCATATTTGTGAAATGCACAACCACAGAACATCTGAGTGTCGACTAAATGCATGAAACAAAAATGTAAACACAGTCTATCGCACCGAAGAAACTAATCAAAATAACGATTATGAGAGAAGAACTGATTACTATGGTCGAGGTTGGGGTCGAGGCGGCCACGGTTGAGCTGGATTCCAAAGTTAAGGTCAAGGTAGAGGTCAAGGTTAAATTTATTGTTACAATTGTTGGAAAGATGACCACATTAGCCCCTATTTCCAAATAAAATATTGGGTTGACTTGAAATTTTGTAATATTTGTGGCAGCAGTGATCCTTCACTAGAAGACTGTCCAATAGTGCTTGATAAGATCGTGACCAAAAAGAACGTAAACCTCCTACATGCAATCTCCAAAGAAGAAGTGTTAAATTCAAAGAACTTACATATCGTTAATACATTAGGCGTAGGACGAGATATTATTCCCTTACATGATCGATAGCCAGGGAAGTCTAGTCAGTTTCCAAATCCAAACAAAGAAGAACAGATTATGAGGGAAGCACTTAAATTCTTTAGAAATTCTAATCAAGACCAACCAAATAGACAAAGAAAAAATGAAGACATTGTACAAGAATTCATATAGCTCTTAAAAGAAAATAATTTAGTCGGTCGATTGTTGGATCTACTTAATATACTAAGAGAGTATAAAGAAGTAAAAATACCATCTAAGGACGTCAAAGAACTTTTCTATAAGAATAAATATTATGACCCACAGGTTGAGTTGGAAATTCATGGGGTATTGATTAACCAGGAATTCGTCGAATTTGGATCACAAGTAAATATCCTACCTCATGACACATGGATATGGCTAGGTCGGCCTTCATTAGCACCAACACAAAATTACCTAAAGCTAGCAGATCAAATATTAATAGAGCCTATGAGTATACTCGGAAACGTTGAAACTTATATTATGGGTATATCGACATTAGTCGAATTCTAAGTAATCAACTTAGTCGAGGGAATGTCAGCATATGAAACACTTTTTGATCATCCATGGGGATGATAAATGAAATAAAATATCTCCCTCGAAAAGGACATAATCAAGTTAAAAAGGAATGGAAGAAAAATAATAATTCCTCTTGACCCTGGTGAAGGGAAACCTTAGAGTGAGTCATTGGATGAATATCATGAAGTGTGATGTATGTACCAAATAATCAATGAACAAAGAGATTACATTGAACCAAACGTGCAAGGATAAATCTCAACAAGGTCTCCCCTATCGGTCAAACACAATTCCAACTCAACTTTATACAATTGGCAGATCGAAAATTATGAGGCACACTCAAAATATTGTTGGAACATTGAATCCATCCCAATTAAACATTCCATAACATGATACTCAATTCAAGCAGTACCTATAGTGTGTGAAAATATACTTCGACAAACTCCTACACTTATTCCAACCGACAACATGATGAAAAATACACTACGCTACAACGAACGAAATGCTCCATCGACGCATATCGAGGAATTTTCTAAATGTATAAGAGAACAAGGAAGAACTCAAAGCCTAGTAGAAACCTTCATAGGCCAAGCCACAAGATGGTGGGAAACACATTCCCCAATACTAAAAACGTTGACAACTATATCCACTTACTTTGTAGAACGCTTTGGAGAAAATAAACTATCCAAAGAAGCCAACATCCCTATCTTCAAGGTTGGGTATGACCCAATCGAACATATCCACCGTTGTGAGAATGAATGGTGCATAATATGAAATAGATATGAAAGGGTATGGTCACACATGTTTCCAAGCACACTAGATTAAATACCAAATAAATGGTACAAAACCAAAGAAGCATGTGGCCATACACTCAATTGGTTTGACATTAAATAAAATTTTATTGAAGACTTCAAATTTATTCTGGAGGAGGAACATATAAGAGAAACAACATAGAAAATTAAAAGCTTCCTAGGAAAATTGACACCATTTATACAAAAGGAAAAAGAGAAGATGACGGTCAATGAAGGATCGACATCGTCTTGCCACCTTGTTTCGACAACACGAAGAATCGATATGGAAAATACAACCTGTCCTGGTCAGAGTTTTCGATGGAAAAGTGACCACCCAACGATGAAAAACCATGTAAAATCACTATTAAAAATATCTAAGGAAGAAAAGGAGGAAATTTAATAGACCGATTTTTCGGCAAGCTTCACCAAAATTAAAGAAGGGGATCGACATATCGAAGAAGAAAAACCACTGAAGTGGATGAATGTTGAATTAAATACAAAAGAGTTAAATATATCAAATGATGATCAATCAAAAATGGCACGAGTAGGAGACTATTGGACACAGAAGGAGATAACCGACATAGTTGACTTACTCAAAGAATATCAAGATGTATTTGCACAAGACTATAAAGATCTAAAAGGACTTGTGGAAGAAATGGGAGAAATGAAAATTGAACTCATTCTGGGAGAAAAGCCAATCAAAAAGTGACCTTACAAAATATCTCACAAATAAAATCCCATCGTTCAGAAGGAAATCAAAGGAATGTTATCAACATGCATCATATATCCAATCGACAAAGCATAATGGGAAATTCCTATGCTGGTCCAACCAAAGAAGAACGACCCTAAGAAGTTAAGAGTATAAACTATATGATACACGATCTGGATCTTGTTGATAAGTAACCCTAGATATTCATTTGCAGGTTCTTGATTTACCATCTATTTCAAATTTTATTCAGGCTTATCAACATCCAAGCAACATTCACTTGCATCCACGAGTAATCAAGGTGAACAATATCCACACGCGAGCAACATACATCATCATTTACGAGCAGTAATCGATCCTCTTATCTCTCCATCTTCTTCATCCTCTTATCTCTCCATCTTCTTTAGGTTCGACCACCCCCATCTAGTTTATATTCCATTTTATAGTCAAATGAGTCAAGTCAAGTTTGGAGTCAAGTCAATTCTACAATTTAGTTAGTCAAAAAAATAAAAAATAAAAACATTGTTTTGTCTATTACGTCATGATTCATTATAAAAATATGAAGGAGAGTATAAATAAAGGAGGGGGTTTAAACGTGTGTATTATTTGAAGGAAGGAAATCCCCTCCACCATTGTAATATAAGTTGGTCTTTAGCCAACGAGATCAGTTTCTCACTGACATTAGTCGATACCCAGTCAACGACATGAAGTCAAACCCTGTGTAGGAAAAATATTTTTACTAACAATTAGAGAGTCACATTTGAGTCGTAGAAGAACCATCCTTCATGTAAATGAAATTGGAGACTCCATAAGATCTGGCAATATAGCCATGATTGACAATAGTAGTAGAGAAAACACATTGATGAGTAACGGAGCATTGACTAAGAACTTGAATAAAATATTAAGCATTGATAGAGGAACTTTTTGGAGCAGCTAAGTGAGAAGATAAATTACAAAGAGCATTCATGATGAGTAGTGGTCAAAGGCATTCAAGAGAGACATAATTGCACATACACACACATGAGAGCTTAAATAAAATATGATGACAAGAACATTGAACTAATTGAGCCCCTTGATAAAATAGTTTTGGAATACTTATGGTTTGTGACAATAAAATAATGGAATGAGTGATTGACGACACAAACCCTCATTGATTCCATATAAATAACCCTCTGGGAGTGACAGCCTGATAAGAGTGCATGAGAAGTCTGGGTCTGAATTGATCAACCAACTCGACCATAATAGTAGCTTTGACGCCTCCTGAAAGATATGATAGTTGATATAGGGAAGAAAAACATGCATATCTAGAAGACGTGATATGTCAGTCACATATAGTTGAGATTAGTCACAGTAAACCTCATATACATTATCCATCTCACAAACACGAAATTCTCTGTTAAAAGTGATTGTAAATCTGGATGTTTGGATGTCGAATTTGTTTTCTACCAATATATTTCCAAGTCAAGTCGGAAAGAAATAATGAGTTAAGTCGAGTCGGGAAGAAATAATGAGTTGAGTCTAAACAAGTTGGGTCGAGTTGAAGAAAGTCAGGTTGAGTCAAAGCAAGTCGGTTCGAGTTGAATTAAGTCGGGTCAATTCAAAGCAAGTCGAAATCTCTCAAGTCTGATTTATCCAAGTCAAAATTACTCGAGTCAAAATTACTCAAGTCAGATTTCTCCTAAGTCGAATCGACCAAGAGATGTCTACCAGTTGAATGAGGAAGGAAATTCGACCAAAAGGGAAACCAAGTCAAATTTATTTTAGCGACCAACAATTGGAAAGAATGTCTGAGGGAAAATTTACTCACTAGTAATGTCAGAAAACATTTTGGACCAAATTTGGGTAATCCATGATGCATCAAACGTAGGGGAGTCGATTTTAAAATCCCTAACAAATAAAAATGTTTTAGACATCGATTTGGCATACGACAATGGAGGAGAACATTTTGGGAGAATTTGGCAGTATGAAAGTTTGAAAAATTGGATATGGTTCACGGGCATCTAATGAATTCCCAGACAACCCCAGACCTAGATATACATAGTGTCTATTATTTATAGCCAAAGGAAAATGCCCGACGAGGTCGAGAATGCACTCAACAAATGAAAACAAAATAAAAAAACCCTTGAATGAATAACAACGGCTTTGGAAGGAGGACCGTCGATTTACAACATCTAAATTCATTTCATGGCTACAATTAAAGAGTTGTTAGTATAATTTATTAACCCATGGAGAACCAGATTAATATAAAACAAGCCCATACAATAACAATATGAATTTCTCATCTCTAGAATATACACAGACGACCATTAAATTACAGTGCAAACACTAACCATTCCTAAGAAAAAATAAACCACAACAATCATCACACATAGACTCATATTTTTACCCTGGAAACCCAATGGGAAAACCAACATTATATTGCCTTCGTCTAGGCTCTTATTTATTCAAAAATGGGAAAGTTACAATCTCTCTAGTACATGTCTATGCTCCTCGGTAACATCTAGAAAACCTCTCTACATAATTCACAACCAAAGAACCCCTTTCTCATTGTGGGGATACATTATATATAATGCCGATTTGATTGGGAGTATAATTGGAAGTTCATGTATCCCCAACACTTCAGCTTCTCTTGAGTTCATCTCTCCTCCATTTCTTTATTTATTGGTCTTTTATCCCTTATGGGAAATGTATTATGAACGCTTCTTTGTTCCTTTTCATACAACTATACACTGCCCAAATTTACATACATTATATACAAAATTGGACATCAATCATGATGATACGAGGCCCTTCATATAAACAAGTCGATCTCCTTCATTGCATATAGCCTTAACAATGTCTGTGTTGTTCATCTCCGAGTCCTGTGTCGACAGCCAATTGTTCTTATTGGATCCAATTTGGATCACACCTCCCAAATGGGAGGCTTTTAGTCCCCAAAAGATTCCAAGGATAGATGAGGGAACTTGCTTGCAATATGGTTCCTCTCATAACACTTTGCTTTCCTTGTAGTCTGTCCCTTGAGACCAATCTGCCACAATTCTTGTTTTCCTATGCGATTCATCCACTCCTTTTGTTGTAGGACTGTGTCTTCCTTCAATTCCTCAAGATCGTGAGGTGAAAATTCTTCCAAGGTGGGAAGAACCTAATGTTCTTCCTCCTCATCCAACATGGAGGGTTCAAACAACTTCAAATATTCCATGTTCACCATTGAGATGATCTGCATATATGGTGGAAGTTTTAGTCTGAAGGCGTTCTCATTCACTTGCTCAATGATCATAAATGGTCCATATCTAAGGGGATTGATTTTCTTCATTTCTTCTTACAGTCATTCCTTATTGAGGTATAGCCACAAATTTTCTCCAAAACAGAACTTATGATCCTCCCTATGTTGATCATGCATGGATTTGTACAACTATTGGCTCTTCTCGAGTTTCTCTTGAACCCTTATATGTATCTTCATGATCTTTTCCACAAATGTGCTTGCATTTCGTTCTTCTCCTTGTAATTATGCTTCTTCTCTCTAATGTCCATAAATGATGTCAAATGGTGAAGGAGGTAAATAACCAAAATAAGTATCGAAAGGGGACTTATTGGTGGAAGAATGAAGTGCTCTATTGTAAGAGTGTTGAATGTAGACTGTATGCTCGTTCCAAGTTTTTGGATGTTTGATGTTGTATCCTCTCAATAGTTGCACCGACGTCCTATTTACAACCTCGTCTTGTCCATTATTCTGAGGATGAAAGGCAGTGTAGTACTTCAACTTGGTATCCATTCTATCCCAAAGCATTGTCCAAAATCTTCCCAAGAACCTATTATCCCTATCAGATATGATAGAGGTTGGAAATCTGAAATGTACCCAGACATGGCTGAAGAATAGTTCAGTTGCTTCTCGTCCCGATATTGTCTTCTTACAAGGAATGAGCACGCACATTTTGTTGAAACAATCCACCACAACGAACAAGTAGTCATGGCCTCTACGATTCATGGGTAAACCTCCATCAAAATCCTTTGAGATTCTCTCCCATGGACTATTTGGTACTAGAAATGGCATGTAGAAACCAAGTTTATGGTTGCTTGGCTTACTAGTGCTACAAATAACACAACCTCTAACAAAATCTGCCACATGCTCCTACATATTTGGCCAATACACATATCACTGCAGATTCACCATTTTCTTTGTCACGCCAAAATGCCCAGCAACACAAGAAGTGTCTGCTTCTCTCATCAATTGCACTCTTATGTCCCAGGGTATGCATAATTTGCCCAGCTTGAACAATATCCCATATTGGATGTGTTATTAATTTCCCTCCATGAAAACAACTATCCTTTCCTTTTGTTGCTTGTAGACTTCCCTAAAATATTCATCTCCCTCATAATCCTCAATCAAAAATTCATGAGTGAAAGGCTCAAGCTGAATTATCATTCCAATTGTTGCAATCTTCTTCAGTGGTGGTTGAGGGAGAATGTATGATACTCTATTCATGACTCCTTTATTGTACTTAATAAACAAATGAAACTATTGCAATAAACCTAACCACTTTTAAATTCTCACTTGTTGCATATTTATCTGACTCTGTATATATTGAAGAGGATGATGATCTGTGTGTATGATAGTCTCTTTCCCCAAGAGGTAATGCTTCCACTTCTTCATTTTTTTTACAATTAAAAATAGCTCCTTGTCATATGTGGGATATTCAAGCACTTCTCCATGAATCAACTATGAATGGTAGAACACATGCCTTCCTCCTTGCATGAGTACTACTCCTAATGCATATCCATTAGCATAAGTCTCCAACTCAAATGATCGCTACAAATTTGGCATGGATAACACTGAGCATCATTGATTTTCCTCTTCAATTCTTCAAATGATCTTTGTTGTATCTTACCCCATTGAAAGTTATTTCCTTTGGAATTTATGGCATGCAATGGTGCTGCAACTGTGGAGAAGTTGACAATGAACTTTCTCAAATACCAAGCTTCTCCCATGAAACTCCTGACTTATGTCACATTGGTGGGAATATGTCATTGTATGATGGTTGCAATCTTCTTTGGATCTACCTTCGGCCCTCCTCCTCCAATCATGTGTCCAAGATATATCAAGGAATTCTTCCCAAAATCACATTTCTACAAGTTGGAAATTAACTGAGTCTTCTTCAATGTCTCTAATACCAGATCATGTAGCATATAGTTTATACTCTTAACTTCTTAGGGTCGTGCTTCTTTGGTTGAACCACCATAGGACTTACCCATTCTTCTTTTTTGATTGGATATATGATGCATGTTGATAACATTCCTTCGATTTCCTTCTAAATGATGGGATTGTATTTGTGAACTAATTTGTAAGGTCACTTTTTTATTCGCTTTGCTCTCGTAATGAATTCAATTTTCATGTCTCTCGTTTCTTCTACAAGTCCTTTTAGATATTTACAGTCTTGTGCAAATACATCTTGATATTCTTTGAGTAAGTTGAATATGTCGACTGTCTCCTTCTCTGTCCAATAGTTGCCTACTCGTTCCATTTTTGGTCGATCATCATTTGATATATTAAACATTTTTCTCTTTAATTCAACATTCATCCACTTCAATGGTTTTTCTTCTTCGAGATGTCGATCCCCTTCTTCGATTTTGGTGAATCTCGCTAGAAAGTCAGGCTGTTCAATTTCCTCCTTTTCTCCTTTATATACTTTTAATAATAATTTTACATGGTTTTTCATCGTTGGGTGGTCACTTTCCCATCGAAAAGTATGGCCAAGATAGGTTGTATTTTCCATATCGATTATTTGTGTTGTCCAAACAAGGTGGCAAGACGATGTCAATCCTTCATCGACCAGCATATTCCCTTTTTCTTTTTGTATAGTTGTTGTTAGTTTTTCTAGGAAGCTTTTAATTTGTTGTGTTGTTTCTCTTAGATGTTCCTCTTCTAGAAAAAAATTGAAGTCTTTGATAAAATTTTCTTTAATGTCGGACCAATTGAGTGTATGGCCACATGATTCTTTGATTTTGTACCATTTATTTGGTATTTAATCTAGTATTTTATCTCTATATCCTATTCTGCAACATTCATTCTCATAATGGTGGATATGTTCGACTGGGTCATACCCAACCTTGAAGATAGGGATGTTGGATGCTTTGGATAGTTTATTTTCTCCAAAGAATTCTACAAAGTAAGTGGATACAATTGTCCACATTTGTAGTCTTGGGGAATGTGTTTCCCACCATCTTGTGGCTTGGCCTATGAAGGTTTCTACCAGGTTTTGAGTTCTTCCTTGTTCTCTTATAGATTTATAAACTTCCTCGACATGTGTCGATGGAGAATTTCGTTCATTGTAGCGTAGAGTATTTTTCATCGAGTTGTTGGTCGAAATAAGTGTAGGAGTTTTTCGAAGTCTCTTTTCATACACTATAGGTTTTTCTTGAATTGAGTAGCATGTTCTGGAACATTTAATTGGGATGGATTCAATGGTCCAACAATATTTTGAGTGTGCCCCATAATTTTTTATCTGCCAGTTGTATAGAGCTGAGTTGGAATTGTATCCAACCAACAAGAGAGACTCTACCGAGATTTCCCCTTGCACGTTTGGTTCAACGTAATCTCTTTTTTCATTGATTATTTTGTACAAACATCATGCTTCATTATATTCATCCATTGACTCACTCTAAGGTTTCCCTTCACTAGGGTCTAGAGGAATTATTATTTTTCTTCCATTCCCTTTTAACCTGATTCTATCCTTTTCGAGGGAGATATTTTCTTTCATTTATCGTCCCCATGGTCGAACGACAAGTGTTGCATATGCTGGAATTCCCTTGACTAATTTGATTACTTCGACGTCGATTGATGTCAGTATACCCATAATATAAGTTTCAACGTTTTTAGGTTTACCAATAGGATGTATTAATCTTTGATTTTCCAATTTTAAGTAATTCAGTTTTGTTACTGATGAATGTCGACCCAACCATATCCATGTATCTTGAGGTAGGATATTTACTTGTGATCCAAAGTTGACAACTTATTGGTTAATCAATACCCCATGAATTTCCAAGTCGACCCATGGCTCATAATCTTTATTCTTATAGGAAAGTTGTCTGACATCCTTAGATTGTCTTTGTCCTTCTTTATACTCTTTAATATATTAAGCAAATCCAACAATCGACCAACTGAATGTTTTTTCTTTTAAGAGTTGTACGAATTCTTGTACAATGTATTTGTTTTGTCTTCCTCTATTTGGTTGGTATTGATTAGAATTTATGAATAATTTAAGCGCTTCCCCCATAATTTGTTCTTCTTTATCCAGATTTGGAAACTGACTAGACTTCCCTAGTTGTTGATCATGTAAGGGAATATTATTTGATCCTGCAACTTCTCTATTAATGACATGTAAGTTATTCAAATTTAACACGTCTTATTTGGAGACTGCGTGTAGGAGGTTTACATTCTTTTTGGTCATGATCTTATCAAGTACTATTGGACAATCTTCTAGTGAATGATCATTGACACCAAAAATATTACAAAATTTCAATTCAACTCAATCTTTTATTGGACAATTGGGGCAAATGTGGTCATATTTCCAACAATTTTAAGATTAAAGTCGACCTCAACCTTGACCTAGACGTCGATCTTGGAATCTGTCTCAACCGCAGCTGCCTTGACCTCGACCTCGACCGTAGTAATGGATTCTTCTCCCGTAGTCGTTATTTTGATTAGTTTCTTCAGTGCGATAGACTGTGCTTAAATTTCTATTTTGTGTATTTAGTCCGCACTTAGATGTTCTATGGTTGTGCATTTCACAAATATGGCACCACTTGGTATTTTTCAAGTTGTGCGGACAATATTGTATAGTATGGTCGGTCAAGGTTTCACATATGTTACTATATGTCTCCGCTTGTACTCTTCATGCATCCATTTCTCCTGGTACTTGATTGTTAAGATTGCAAGTATCTTTTGTTTTACCATCTTCGCAACATGTGGTACACCACACCTCACCTCTTCTTAGGGATAGATTTTTTTTGGTCTGTTGTAGTTGTTCTATTTTTTCTTTTATCCTTTCTATCGATGAGGAAGTTGATGGGTCGTCATCATCTGACTCGACAAGTTGCATTTTTTGTAATGTGTATTCACATGAGGTTTCTCATAGAGTCGTAATGGAAATATGATTCATTGTAGCAATCCATCTATGTACCATTGTAATAGTATACTTTGATCAATTGTTGATGGTATTTGGCTAAGTAGATATTTGTATCTTTTTTCGTATTCGCGGACCAACTCGCCTGGTCGTTGCTTTATTTCTTTCATTTTTTGTGCAGCCAAGTGTGTAACATAATGGACCTTGAAAAATGATAAAAAATTCTCTTTATTTCTTATTTTGACTGGTTTTGATTTTTCTGTGAAATTCATGAACCATATTAGAGCATGGTGTCAAAGAGCGGCACCAAATTGTGCCATCTTCTCATATTCATCTGAGATGTCAGTTGTATCCTAGAATTTTCCTCATACAAACCAATGTCTTCTTGTATCCTCATCTCCTTCATAAGGGGAATATTATTGACTCCCATAGCTACTTTTTTAAGAACACAAGATTTTTGTGAACCTCGACTTATCACACTTTTCAACTGGGATGTTGGATTATTAGTTGGTTGTTCTTATGTCGAATTGTTTGTCGGTCGGTTCTCTGATGGATGGTATTTGAGGAGTAATCACTTCTTTCTTTCTCTACAATTTACTTCTTTGGACTGACAACTTTAGTCTTTATATTCGATGATACGTCGTTCTATGAGACATGTCGGTTCACAACTATAATCTATTATATGTTTTTCTCTTGATATGAGATTTGGAAGTGGGGTTCGGTCCATGATATCCTTGATGTAAATGATCATTTTATCGACTTCATTTCTTTCTGGCTCAACAGTTAGTGTGTCACGTAAATTTCCATGCTCGTCATTTTTATACCATAATCTTGCAAAATTTTCATCGATCTAAAGTATATGTTGAAGAAATTATCTAATTTGAGGGATGTTTGCTTGAACAAGAGGAGTGCGTATCACTTGCATTGATTCTTCGCAATCCATTCTTTCGGCTTAGTTTTCCATTTGATGGGTGTCGATGATAGCCTCTATCAATTGTGTTTTGTTACTTTTTTGGGGGATCATCAAAGCTATTATTATTGCCTACTATGGTCAATTTATTTCAAACTCAAACTATTGACTCGCTCTATCAGGTTGATCTTCTCCTACCACTTTTCTATTCGACTTTTGGTTTTTCCACAGATTACTAATATCCTCTTTTTTCTTTTGTCTCTTGTCCTGCTCCAATTTTTGGATGTCGGATGTTTGTTTGTAAATTCGCTTTCCTCTCGAAGACATTTATGCTTCAGTTGATCAAACGTTGGTATGCCTTTTTCTTATTCGATGGAGCAATCAGTTGGATGAGTAAGTGATAGGAGGTCGTGGCATTGTCAACAATAGAAGCTAAATACATGGTAGCTACTCATGGAAGCAAAGAAGCAGTATGGTTTCAAAGGTTGTGTTTAAGAATCAGGTTTGAGCAAAGAGCTATGAAGATAAGTTGTGATAGTCAAAGCACAATATTTCTAGCAAAGAACAAGGCTTATCATTTCAAGACTAAGCACATTGATGTATAATACCATTTAGTGAGAGACATGGTGGAAAGAAACAAGGTGTTGTTGCAGAAAATAGACACTTTGAAAAACATAGCAGAGTCTTTGACCAAGTCTGTGAGGGTTGTGAAGTTCTCTTGGTGTAGACAAGAAATGGGAATTGTTTCCAAGGGTCTGTAAATGAGAGTTCAAAAAAATATCAGTTTCAGCAAAGAAGACAACAAGTGGGAGATTGTTGGGTTGTTATATTCTTTGCAGTGAAATTCGAAGGTCGAGGTGGATCGACCCGGTAATGTTGAATTCGAAGAATTCAACAACAAGTCGAAGGTCAAGGTGGATAGAATGGGTAACATAGAATTCAAAGAAATCGACAAAAAGTCAAAGATGTCAACCGAAGAGAGGTTGACATGCAGGTGCATGGAAACCAACTAAAGACCGAATGGAGGTCAACTGGTAATCAACTGGTAAACTGACTTAGAGTCGACCATAACATAATCCCAAGATTCATGATATTTGTATCCAATTATTTGTAAGGATATGTAATCATTTTTGGGCACCTTTCTTTATGGTTTTTCCTATTGTAAATCTTATAAATAAGGCGTGTTGTAATCTTGTAAAAGTTAATCTTTAGAAAAATCATTTTAGAGGTTGTTGGTCACGTAGATGTAAGTCGAATTGACTAGAGGGTTGTTCTTGTTTAAATCAAGAAGGTAAGATGTCAATTGTGTCTTAGGTGTAGACTAAGGTGAGGCATGGAACCTTTTATTTTGAAGGAATAAGATAACAAGAGAGAAAAACAATCAAGGAATGTTGGTTTTCCTGGTTGGGTTTCTAGGGTAAAATATCTGTGTGTTGTGTGTTTTCTTTGTCATTTAATTTATTGATTAAATATTTTTTCCTCTCTTCTACTAGGTTTAGTGTGGAAGTTTTCATCATTTCCTAACACCAAGGGCCCTTACAGTAGAAACAAACCTTCTTTCTTCTCAACTCATTACGAGTTGCTTCATCCATTTTCTCCTTACCCATCCCCTATTTCTGAAATGGTTTCTTATATTTATTCTTCTAGGGAATGAATGGTTTGGAGAAATTTTTTTTTTCTTCAGGACTATGTCCTCCATATCTCATGTCTTGATAATAGCATCATGTAGTGTCTCAGGTTTGAAGTCTTTTACCCAACCACATGGTGGATCAAATAGAACCTTCATGAACAACATCACTTATCCCTGCTCAAATATGTCTATCACTATGACTGCAAGTCTCTGAAACTCAGTGATGTAAGCATCTAGTGTCCCAACATGTTTGAGTTGTGCCAACTCCCTGAAATGTATATATATATCCTTTATGTCAAAACTCTCCATCATCTTATGTGTGAACTCTAGATAAGAGGTGATATTGGCATGCCCCAGAGTGACCAATCCATGGTACCACCACTCATGGGCCTCCCCATCCAAATGCAAGGTAGAAAATGTAATTGGTTCTTCCTCCAACATGGCGTTAAGCTGGAAGTAGGTGTCCACTTTTGAACGCATGCTTTGGCTTTGGATTTTCTCGAACCATCAAAGGAGGTAATGGTGAGATTCTCGATCTTCCTCATGCGATCAATGTTATGTTGACCCCTATTAACCTCCCTTGGCATGTTCATGTACTTGATATTGTAGTAGTCCTGTAGTGACATGGCCACTTAGAAATCCTCACTCATAGCCTCGTACTCCCTCCAATAATCATCAAAGGTATCACCCTAACCTTGTTTCCCTTGATTCCATGTTTGTTGATATCCCACAAATTGAGCCATAAGTGGTATAGGAATTATTCTACTTATGGTCCTAGTGCTATTTTGTGAAGGAATATGATTATTTTTATCGTCTACATGGTTTCCATTATTCCCATTACAACCCCTTGCACCATTGTTTTCCCCATGGTGTCCATTAGTGTCTCCATTACCATTGTTACCCCCATGGTTTTGGTTTTCCTGGTTAGTAGAAATAAACTGTGTCAATATTTGTGCCAATTGTTGCTACCCATTAGCTAAAACCTATAGAATTTGCAAGGCCTTATCTTCATTATTATCCCCCATGACTTCTTCTTGTTCTGACTCTGGTTATTTTTCTTCTACAATTTCTTCTTGATGGAATATGTTTTCTTCCCCTCGCTACCTCCTACTTCTGTAGGTGATGTACCCCTCTTCTAATACTCAATTTATGAATCTCTAGACCCCCTCGAGATGGAAGGAATGAGGCTTTGATACTGTTATGGGACTTATCGGTAAATGCAGACATAAACAGATCTCCCTAGATCCACCTAGATCTAGAAAAAAACCATGTTACACATTATTTTGGTCATCTTGATGATCCATTGACAAACATGTGTTCATGTTCCCAAAAGATCGTATCTTCATGAGAAATGTGACTGACTTTATCTTATCAAAAACCTTATTAAGGAAGGTTGCCGCAGGCTGCACTATAAGTAGGGTGTGACGATGCCCGATCGTCTCCCTCTGCCCTAAATCTGGTTTGTGACGTCTCTGCAGGCTGCTCTACAGCTAGGGTGCGACAATGTCAAGAGGCTAAGAAAAGGTCGAAATTCACAAAATTTCTAGAAGGGAATCTTCTAGAAGATGAGGTGGCATCCGTATGGTTGGGATCTTACTCGCTTCTTTGATTTAGTGGGATCATCCTAATCTCTTCAACCATATCTATTTCCCATATATAAAGAGGGATTTATCATGGAAAAGGCTAAGGTTAATGAAGGTTGATTTAAGAAACATTAATATTGAATAGGATAAGAATTGGATGAGGAATTATACTTCAGTTCATACTTGAGAGATTCATTTCATTTTATCAAGTCATTGTGGATCTTCTTCATTCAAGGATTGGAGCAAGTGTGTGTGTTGGAGAAAAGGGTCATCAAAAGGGGACCTTGCAACATCAAGGCTTTGGTTGTAATGTCCACTTTCATTTTAATATGATACAATGATATTTTTATTTCCCATAAAACTTGCTTTGTTTTATTGTATGATTCCTTGATCACATGCATAAGTTATCGTTGAGTATATTATATTGCTTTCACTTTGGCTGGCTTGTGTTCCCTTGCAGATTCAACATCACAAGAGCACCAGAGTGGATCTAGGACGACAACGATAAGAGGAAGCGATATTTAAATGGTATGTTTCCCATCTCTTGTTAGATAGTAAACTCAATTATTAGAGCTTAGGGAAAACGTCAATTTCTGTCTTGTTTTGTTCTAGATCCACCTAGATCTAGAACATAACATAGAAGAGTATGAGGCTTTCCCTAAGCTCTAATCATTGATTTTAGTATCTAACAAGAGATGGGAAACATGCCATTTAAATATCGCTTCATCTTTCCGTTGTTGTCCTAGCTCCACTCCGGTGCTCCTATGATGTTGAATATGCAAGGGAACACAAGCCAACCAAAGAGAAAGAAATATAATATACTCAACGAGAACTTATGCATGTGATCAAGGAATCATACAATAAAACAAAGTAAGTTTTATGGGAAAGAAACATATCAATGTATAATATTAAAATGAAAGTGGAGATTACAACCAAAGCCTTGATGTTGCAAGGTCCCCTTCCGATGACCCTTTTCTCCAACACACACACTTTCTCCAATCCTTGAACGAATAAGATCCACAATGACTTGATAAACTGAAATGAAGCTCTCAAGTATGAACTGAAGTAGAATTCCTCATCCAATTCTTAGCCTATTCAATATTAATCTTGCTTGAATCAACCTTCATTAACCTTATCCTTTTCCATGATAAATCCCTCTTTATATAGGGGAAATAGAGATGGTTGAAGAGATTAGGATGATCCCACTAAATCAAAGAAGCGAGTAATATCCCAACCATACGGATGCCACCTCATCTTCTAGAATATCCCCTTCTAGAACTTCCGTGAAGTTCGACCTTTTCTTAGCCTCTTGACATCGTCACACCCTAACTATAGAGAATCCTATGGAGACGTCGCAAACCAGCTTTAGGGAAGAGGGTGATGACCATGCATCGCCGCACCCTGCTTATGGTGCAGCCTGCGACGACCCTCCTTAATAAGGTTTTTGATAAGAGAAATTCAGTCACCTTTCTCATGAATATAGGCTCTTTTGGGAACATGAACACATGTTTGTCAATGGATCATCAAGATGACAAAAATAATTTGTAACAAAATGCCCCCCAAAGTATGAGGCTGAAACTCATGACAATCTAAATACTTTGTAGAAAGTGTGTGTTGGAAACAAAGAGCGCATCGGTCGAGAACCTGCAAACATTCAAGCATCAGCATAATAATATACCATCATTCGAGGTAGGCATTCCCATACTCAGATTACAAAATTTCAAATGAGTCATGGCCACTAAATATACATTGTTGATCCATGTCAAGATGAATCGACATAGCCACCTAGAATACACTGTGGATCTATGCTATAAATAATTCAAATTCGAACATAGCCACGAGACATACAAAGTGGATCTATGTGCCAACATAAATCATGAATACTTCGTCGCAACCTGGACCGGAATGGGGTTATCCAGGGTATTCAATTTAATCATCCCTAAGTACGAATCTAACCATGTGATTACAGGTGCTGAAGTCGAACATGGTAAAAACCACTTGATTACCGACCAATGACGAAAACCGTTAACAAGTGTGAGGGAAATAACCATTGATGTCAATGACTCCCACGGTACCCCAGTACAATCCAATGAATGTGAATAAATGAGTTGAATTCGAACACTTGATGGAATCTCCCAATCAGGGGCCAATGATGTGAATCCACTATTGAAATTGAAGAAACCTACCATTGAGGCATGCAAGCTCTAAAGTACTGAATTATTTCTAAGTCTTGTTCCTAGATAATGAGTTGAAGTTGATAGGAAAAGACTTGTTACAGGAGGGTCTTGATGTATCCCCCATCAATGACATGAAATAAGTAACAGATTTGAGGTAGATCAGAGCATGAAGTGATTTGAAACTGACACAGGGAAGGCCGATATGGTAGAAAATTTATAACTGCATATGGTCGACTCAATAGGAGGATTATTAAGGTTAGACTTCTCTTGTACATATGAATGACATGAAAATGGTCTTGGAAGAATTGACTCAAGGAGAACCCAACATATGGACATGCAGATGGTCAAACGAGAGACAAATGGATTTCCCAACCTGGATTCAATGATGAAGGGGGGTGTCATGTTCAAGAGTGACTATTACTTCCACTAACATGGATGCAGAGACATATTTCTTTCCCAAATTTTCCACTACCATTTCTGACGAGCACCTCTTTATTTTTACGCAATCTTGAGGAGGATAACATATTCTTGTTGATGTAAGCTCATCCTTCGGATGAGTCCCTCGGAGTATGTTTAACGAACCCTAAGAATGAGTGGTTCGGTCACATATGGGTCTTTCAATGTTTGTTTAACGAGTCCAAAGAGAGAAAACTCANATGTTTAGAGAGTTTGAAAAACACTTAAAGAGGACTCCACAAGTTCCTTTTTAATAAGTTAATTCAATGAGACCAAAAAACTGATAACATACTACTCATCGAATGTTTTCTTCAAATACTTTTACGAGCGTGAAAATAACAAGGTCGCTCAACAATATTTTCATTTTTATGGAGCATGAAAATAGATTAAAGGATACTCCATGGGTTTCATTTTCTGTGTTACCATTACGAGTACGAAAAGATGACAAAATTATACTTGGTTACATTCTCACTGATTTATGAGCATGGGAAAGAACAAAACCTAAGCTCAAAGTTTTTCCTGAAAAACTCTAAAAGGATCTGTACATGCGACAAATGTATAAAATCAAACCAAAAGATGTATCCTTGTTAAATACTTCACCTCTAGGTTTTTCATCTTCAAAAAACAAAACACTTGAAATGTCGTTAAAACATTAGGGTTTAGGTGGAAATATAAAATAATATAAAAAATAACAATGGAAAAGTAAAAAGTAATAAGAATGGGTAAAAACTTATTTTTTACCATTTCATTGTTACTCCATACAAACTTTGTTACAAAACCCCCATTTTACCTCAAACTTCCACTGCAGATTACGGGAGGCACAGTTGATCATTTGACAAACGGTCTTTGTTGAATAGGTAATTTTCATCTTCTTCAACTTTTCATGGATTCATTTTTGTTTTTCATTGGCTAGAAATGGCTTTTTGGGTTGCGTTTGAGAGGGTACCCGCACGTGGAGGTCGTCACAGACACCCTATATCGTGGCCTGCGATTACCCAGGGTCGTCGTAGTCGGACTTAAGGATTGACTACTACGACTTCACATTGTACAGTTGTCCTAGCATGTAACATGTGTAAATCAAAAAGTCTTTTTAGATTTGTTTTCCAATAAAAAGTTTCCAAGGAGAAGATGAAGGTGCTAATCCCTCTTTTGTGTCCCAATGCAGGTTTTCTACAACAAGAATGTTGGAATGGAGGGAGAGAGAACATGAGGATGAATATTACTTTGTCGGGAATGACCCGGGAACAGTAAATTCCCTCCGACAGAGTGGACTACCAAAATTCTTCAAGATCTAGGGCATGATGGCCCAATTGAGGTTTCTCAAATACTTAGTTCACATGTGGGATGTGGACCAACAGGTATTCTGTGTGGGAACTCACATTCTTGAGACAGATATCGAGGATATGTACTTCTTGACCAGGTTATCTCACCATGGGGATCGAGTTACACTGACAGGTAGCAGAGGAGGTGGAGAACCTATAAGCCACTATATCATCACACATTGTGTGTCTGGTACTCAAAAGCATAGTGACAAAGTCGCTATAAGAGAGATTTGTGACTTACCTTTACGGACTATCCTCTACACCATTGTGCACATGGTAGGGAGTGCAACTCCCCATATGGCTCTTCAGAGGGATTTCCAATATGCGCTGGAATGTATGGAGCCTCGAGTTTTCAATTGGAGTGACGGTGTTATTAGAAGCATGAAAAAGCAGTTGACCAAGTGTAGGAGAGGTGACCTGATACAGTTTGGATACGGGTCGATTTTGGTGTCCTTATTCCTAGAGAGGGTTCCAAACTTGTGCCTATAGGTAGAGTGGGGCATACCTGCCCCACATGATCTAAGAATGAAGAGGTGGTTCGACCTCATGGCATGACATGTGACTGGTCCTATTGTCAGGTATAATGACATTTTCTTTGATTGGTTGAGGCCTCAGGTGCTTATGGTAGATGACTATGCATATCCCATCTTAGACTTCTGAGGTGATCCGGACTTGGTTCTTCTTGAAGGTTCTCAATGGGGGAACATAGGTAAGAAGCACATTTTGTTTCTATAATGTTTTTGTGATTTTTAAATATGAATTTTTTTTATGTTCTTTATTCGATGACTAATCAAGAAGCTCTTTAATGATGCAGACGTGGGACCTCATTGACCTCCAGGTTCATCCCCCATCCAGAGGCGAGGGGAGAGAGTCGAGGTAGAAGGATTATCCATTGTTGACTACAAGGCTATAGAACAAAACTTGGAGGGCCTGGCGATGGACGTCTAAGATGCCTCTATTATTTATATCCTGAGGCATTATCAGTGCCACACAGTGGGCGTATCTTCTTCCATCGGTCAACTACTCCGTAGAGTAGCACCGCCAGTCACATGTTATCGTGAGAAGCATCCTTGATGCTATATTTGTATATAAATCCATGTGCTTCGCATTTTTGATATTTTGGTCTCCGAAAAAAACACTTTTTGTAAAATGTTTATCATTATATATACGAGGCTTCTACCAGCTTACTTGTTTGTATATACAAAGTGTGATTGGATTTCATAAATTTCTCAAATGTCTATCTAACACATAATTAGATAGAGAATCTATTAATGTATTTAGACATCTAGGAATGTGTTCATATTCAATGTAATCAAAATGACGTTCCAAGAGGAGAATTCGTAAATATACCCTTAATAGTGTAGGACTTCGAATGGAGTAGACGTTACTCAACTGTAGGACTACTGATCTAAAAATGAAGAAGACTTGAAAAACTTGAATAATTATTGCAAGTGAAATGTTATGTGTTTAGAGCAACAGGATCAATTTGCAACACATAAATTAAGGATTATTTATGCAAAATACACATAGACAGCAGCATAAACATTGAACATAAACACATGTGCACAGAAATTGATAAAGGAGTTCACCCCTCTTATGGGCTACATCTCCTGGTCCAGCTTCCAATGGATCATTATTATTAATTGCTCAAAAGGTGCTCAAAAACATGTCTTACAATGCTCAAACTGACAAACCGACTCTCCAATGGCTTCCCAGCGTCCCAAAACCCCTGTCTGGGCTCTTTTGGCACCTCAATCGGTCGAAAAATGAAGAAGTTAGGCCTCCTGGAAGTCTCCCTCTTCAAGCTTGTTTTCTCTGGTTCTACAATTCGCACCCTCCTTGCATGAACCTGGCTCACATGCTCTTTTAAGCGTAAAAACCCGGCACCGGGCGCAACCGCGCCAACGGTGCAAACCGTAGGACGGTTAAGGCGCCTCCAGCCCCTAACCGCCTCAGAACCTGGGTGTATGGATGGTCATATGACCTCGTGTGGATTAAAATGTGGTTAGTTCGTTGAACCGCTCCAACCATATAACCCCCGCGCTCCAACTCGTGGGCATATGCAATATATATTAAAAACCGTGGGCCATGTCAAAACCCAGGTGCAAGTTATAACCGCGCCACATTTTAATACATGGTAAAAATTTGGTTTACATACATCCGCGCGCACATTTATATACATGGTTATAACATATGGTTATATGTTATGGTATAAAACCATGGGTCGGGGCTAAGCCCCGGCCCGCCCCCTTTCCAATTAAAACAATACACCATATGAAATATATGCGCGTTGACATTCGTAACAAGGAACGTTTGGAGGGAAAGTTGGTTATTGGAATTTGTGAAGTCATTATATGGAGGAGAGGTTTGGGGGTCGAACCCCGCGGCCTCCAACATTTTATACATAAACTCCTTAGCCAACCAGTGAGCGACACGTGGCGCATTTGGATTGGGCCACGTGTCCTCCTATTATTGGCCACCCAATGACATGTGTCAAAATCATACTCGCCAACGATCAACCAATCAGCAGCTTCCATGTCACCTCCGTACAGCTTATGCGGTCCTGCCATGTCACCGTACGGACTGTACAGACAAGTACAGTCAGCATCCAAAAATTTTGCCTGTTTGGCTTGGCGGACAGATCGCGATATCTTCTCCATACGAACTCCATTTGAGAAAGTAAATATACCACTGGAATCAGAAAGACGAGACAAACGTAATGGCACTATTTTCATCGCATTCCGAGCACTTTGAAAATTGAGCAAAATTTGATCCCCTGATCACACCTCCCCATTGGAAAGCTTTTGGACCTCCAAAAGACTATCTCAGTATATGTAAAGATGAGGGTAAAGTTCCCTCACCCTTCCAACCTCAATCCACTTGGCCTTGCTTGGCTTCATCCCTTTAAGACCAACTCGCAAATACTCCACATTTCCTCGCTTCGAAGTTCGCATTCTCCTGTCAGGGAAGGTGT
>SNQJ01S0005531.1:84698-102852 GCA_010110895.2 Picea sitchensis | reverse complement strand
TTCTCGGGATCGTGAACGGCCAGACCAACTCAGCTCCTCGGGATAGGGAAGACTTCTCGCGTTGACACCTGGAACAACTGAATAGCTTGAGGGTCGGACCTGAGGGCCAGCGCGGAGGACATGGAGTAGGGCAGGAGTGATGGTGTCGGGGGAGCGTGAAAGGAGTGGCGAGAAGTACGACTGTTGACAGAGAGGGGCGACAGAGGATGATCCATGGCGGAGGACATCTAGATGGATGGAGGAAAGACGAAAAACGGTCTCGCTTTCGGGTGGGTGACTGGTGTGGAAAAGAACGGGACGCGTGGCAGGCGATGAGCGGATGGTGGGAAGAGGAGAAAGCCACGCGGACTGAAGAGGAGGGGTGAATGGACGACACACGGCAGCAGGGGAAAGGCGGAGGGAAGGATGAAATGACAGGAGGAGGGCCCACGCTGGTTAATCACAAGGAAACTGAGAAAGGCGTGGCTGCGTTGGCATCGTTGATCTGAGCGCTGGGATCTCAGCCGTAGGAAGCTGCTTTCACGATTCTGGACCCCCCCCTTCCGCTTAAAGGTAGAAAGGCGCGGGGGGGGTCCGGAATAGCCTTCAACGTCGTTGATCCGGGCGCGCTCATCTGGGCCGTCGGAGAGGTGCACCCCCGATTCCGGACCCCCCCCTCCACTTAAAGGTCGAAAGGCAAAGGGGGGTCTGGAATTTGCTGTGCGCCATCGATCTGGGCGTGCAAATCTGGACCGCTCGATCTCGTTTGCTGTTTACCACGGGCGCATTGTCGCCCAAAACTTCGGACAAGTGGGTTTTAACCCATTCTTTTGCTATCTAAACCCCCTAAGCAAGAAATATCGCTAACAGATAGATAGTATCCAAGGCAAGAAAAATCACTTGGACTCAAGGTCAGTATTTGAGTTTCTAACTGTTGTTCTCGAATAATATTGAGTTTACCAAACACAGATTCAATCGTGTTCCAAGTGTCTTCGGGGTCATCAATTCCTTGAAGGTGGTACCTTAAATCAGGAGAGATGGACATTCCAATTAGTCCACCTGCTTCATCATTCCTGTTATCCCATTTGTCTTTCTTATCATCATCAGTGGGGGTTTCTTCCTTTCCCAAGGTAATCTGGTACAGGCCTTTACTTCTTAATAAATCTTCCATATGGGATCTCCATTGGAAGTAGTTGTTGCTGGTAAGTAAGATATTACTTATAGAATCCATATTAAATATGCAGATAATGTGGATTTGAAAACCTAAACTAATGATCTGGATGGAAAGATCTCGAAAATTTATGCGGTTTTAAAAAAAAATGGCACTAAAAACGGAATTCCGATGTGAGAGTTATGCCCTTTTAAAAAAAGGCATAAATGGTGACCAAATAACCACATGATAGTGTAGGCTACTTTATGAAGTGACCCACTTTTATAAAGAGAAGTGGGGATCACTTTTACAATGAGGTTACCTTATAACAGAAAAGTTGCATGCAAAATAAATAACTCTAAAATAAAATATAAGGCTACTTATAGTGATTCACTTTTATACTTGAAGTAAAATGCACTTTACAATTTTTAGCATGAACTTTTTCAAAAAAAGTAACAAAAGAGAGACTTGAACTCAAGACCTCTTACTTAATAAGGAAAGTTTTAACCAAATGGTCTATAAAAACATATTTTAATGTTAAGAAGGAGGATTGTTGTTGTTGTTGACGGCCTTGGGGAGCATGCTAAAAAAAAACTCTTTTCACACAAGAATTTTTTTTTGCTTCTCAATGACAACAAGGGCTAGATCTCGGTTAGCTTACCCGGAAGATGCACCTTTTCCTATATGTTTCTGATTTACCGAGATCGCATAGGGTGCAGGGAAAAGAGAATACGCAGATCTAAAAGAGTAGCAACCCGGAAATAAAAAATACAAACCGAAATAAAATCAAAATGAAACTTTGCATAAATTTAAAAAATGCGTATTCAAGCTTTATAACTCTGGATCTGACTGTAATGGTCGTATCTTAGGAAAATGGAAACCTTTTCGAGTGAAACGAAAAGTGTTCCTGAATGGAACGAGCACTCCAGACGCAATGGAATAGTCCTCTCAACCCAGAAATGTACGAAAATGACAAAAAATGGAAATGAGGCACCTCGGCTTCACGATCTCGATCTACAACATGAGCGGGTCTTCAAACAGGCTCTGATACCATGTTCGAAAACACAGGTATTCCAACAGAGGATGAACACCTTCAGTAACCACTCACATAACCAAATCAAATATCAATACACCGATGTTTTCACGTGGTAAAACCCCTATGGGGAAACATCCACGGGACCAGCCAACGCGACCACTTGGAGTAGTTTATTAATGCAAAGAAAAAGGTTACAGAGAGATTTTAAAAGAGAGTTTCTCACAATCGATCATCAGAAAATGACCCTCCATGCTCTTTAAATAGAGATCATGGACCAATCGGGTGTTAAGCCATGGATCAATGGCTGTTAAGATCGAGAAGAGTATGAGCCGTTGGATCACTCTATGTCGGGAACATATCGTGACCGTCGAATTTCCTAACTACAAATGAATACTAATGCATACTAAAGAAACACACTAATAAACACACTTTTACCTAATGACATATTATACCAAGTAGATCTTAACTAACTCCTAAGTGTGTAAATATCCTAACAATCTTCGAATGAATTTTTTTTTTTTGAAAAACGATTGCAAGGACTTGTTGTTGGATGGGGGACGTACATCATTAATATATTGAACCCTTTCAGGGTCTATGGATACTCCCCCTTCTGAGGCTATGTGACCCAAAATTTTCCCTTTATCTATCCCGAAGACAAATTTCTTAGGGTTCAAGGAGATACCATATTTCCTACATCGTTCAAAAACAATTATGAGGTGTGATATGTGGTCTTTCCTCTCTTTTGAAACAACTGTGAGATCATCTTGGTAAATCTCTATGATTTTCTAAATGAGATCCCTAAAGGAAAAATCCATTTCTCTTTGAAAGGTATCACCGACATTCATAAGGCCAAACAACATTCTCAAATACATAAATTTTCCCCATGACGTGGTAAATGTTGTTTTAAGATGATCTTCTCTTTTAAGCAAGACTTGGTTGTACCTGGAATAACCATATAACATGGAAATCATCTCTGCCCCTATTACCCTTTGTAACAAGTGTTCCATAGTTGGGAGGGGGTAGTTCTCCTTCAAGGATAATTGGTTAAGGTTCCAGAAATCCACACACAAATGTATATCACCAGTTTTCTTTCGGACAACTACTAAGTTCGACATCCATGATGAGTACCTGATGAGAGCTATAATGCCAACATCAACCATATTTTGGAGTTCCTTTTTTATTTTGTTTGCCAATTTTTGGTTGATGTATCTTAGTTTTTGTCAGAAAGGTTTGGCTCCTTCTAACAAAGGTATAGCATGTTGGATGACATCACTCCTATAGGCCTTTAATTCATCATAATTCCAAGGGAAAGGGTCTTTGAATTCTCTTATTAGTTCTATAATTTCCTTCCTTTCCTTCTTAGTGGCTCCTTTCCCTATTTTGACCATCCTTGGGTCCATTTCCTTACCGATGTTGAATTCTAGGGATTCATCGATTTGTTTGTTGGGTTTCTTTCCTTTGAAAACATCGTGCCTATCGAAGAGGTTTTCTAAAGGGACACATCATTTAGGCAAGGTGTTATTTTGAAGTTTAACCACATCCAAGTCCATGGAATCAACCATGAAGTTTACTTGTGAATCGATAAATTCTTTGCTATTTTCCATGAACCTAATGATCTGGTCATCATCTTCAAAGATTTTCCAGTGTTCCAGGTTATCAAGGATAGAAGGCCTAAACATAACTTCCATTTTGCATAGGTATCGGAGTGGACCATCACAAGGTTGTAAGGTAGAGGCAGAAACAACCAAGGCATCTGCCACATGGTTTTCCTCTCAGGGAACGACTTTGATTATCACCATTTCAAAATATTTTGCAATGGATCGTGTAAAGTCACAGTACCTCTTTAGCTTTTCATTCTTGGTATCAAAGTCTAGTAACACTTGTGACACTATGAGGTCTGAGTCCCTTAACACCCTTAAGCGTGTGACACCTTTATCAATTGCCAAATTGAGACCTAGGATCAAATCTTCGTATTCAACAATGTTGTTCGTACAATGATACTCAAGTCTATAGGAGTAATAGAAGGTCTCATGGGAAGGGGTTGTAAATATAATGCCTACCCCTGACCCAAAATTTGAATGAGATCCATCAAATTCTAAAGTCCACAATCCTTCATGTGTTTCGACAGTCTCACCTCCAAAACTCACTTCTTGGATGAACCAATTATCGATACCATTTTTAATACATAGGATCCAATCATCTGGTTCACCATGGATTTCAACTAGGGATCCTATAATGGGTTCTTTGTGCAAAGTGAAGAATCCTCCCCCAGGGTGAGTTATGACCACTTCGGATCCTTTTTTTGGAAACTCCCAACCAAATGTTCTACAAGGTCCTTGTGGAAAATCATACCCCAATTTCTCAAAGCATCTATTACCAATACGTCTATAGTAAAAGGAGCGCTAGAGCAAGATTCAAAGGCACCATTTAAATCTTTGATAATTCCTTTTGCAAAATCTCCTTGTGTGTTTGGTTGTGATAGGCTTAGGCCCAAATGATGCAGGACCTTCTCAGTCATAATGTTGGTTGTAGAGTTTGGGTCAAAGACGCAATTATGGAGGAGGGATTCATTGAATTGTAGAGTAACATAAAAAGTTGTGGTCTCCCCATATCTTGGTCCAATGCTTTCTACCCGGTGGACAAAAGGAGAAACTTTTTCAAGGAGATCATCTTTGTAAATTTGGGGTAGGGAAACTTCAATATCTTCATCCTCATGTGTTTCAAAGATGTTTTGAATGGGTTCTACTTTCTTAGGGGGTTCGTTCTCTTGAGAGAATAAGGAAGCATCTTGTATGTTGGTGAAACATGTGCTCCACTTCCTAGGGTAAGCATTGGATTCTACCTCAAGGATCTCAAGGAGGTTAGGTTTAGTTTCTGCAATGCCCTCATTCTTTGGTTCCCAAGAGTCATTGTTGTACAAAAGGTTGATTTGATGGATGGAGTCCTCGAACCTAAGGTTTTCCTCAATTTGATAAGCAACATCTTTTGCTTCATCTAGGCTTGAGGGTAATTGATGCTTGAGGGTGAAATGCAAAGTTACCTCTAAGGAGTTAAAGCAATGTTGGAGAATAACATATTCTAAGTTAAAGTCAGGTCAGAGTTTCTTAAGGAAAATGTTGAATCTATCATTGAAGTCCCTAATTCTTTCGTTGGATGCTCTACAAATATGGATGTATTGAGAGTAAAAGGATTGTACATTTTCTTGTTTACACCATCTCACTTTGAAATCTTGTTCTAGGTCCTCGGGGGTCTTGAAGCTCCCACTTGGTTGAGTGTCAATCCATGTCCTAACACTCCCGGTGAGTGAGCTCACAAAGAGTCTCATAAAGACATCATGTTGTTCTTATCCAGATTGATGAAAATCAAAACCCTCACAGAACTTGGTCCAATGCGAGTTACCACAAGATCCTCTGTACCCTGAAAACATAGGTATCCAAGAATTAGCCTTCTTAGGTAGGTCATGTATTCCTTCATGGGTATTAGCTAAATCAAAAGAATAAAAAAGATGTTTATGAGACCACTTGGGAGGATTTATAGTGGTAACAGGGCTTGCAGGGGTAATAGAGACCATAGTAGTAGAAGGGGGTATGTACTGATGCCCACTACGGGTCGTCATTTGTGAAATCACCAGATACTTTTCTTGAAATTATCAAAAGGTAAGGGAGTCACCCTTAGTGGAGTCGCCAGGTAAGCTTTCAAGAGAAATATTCTTGAGGAAAGGATTACCGAAAAAGTGTCATCTTTGAGGAGAATTGACTCAATGTTCCCCAAAAACGGTGCCAATATGTTATTGCACAATTTTTACTTTGATAGAAGAGAAAGGTAAAAGAGAGAAAATTGGCGAAACAAGAGACTAATCCTATCACTATCACCTCAATAGGATGTCTCTTTCTATTTAGGGTGGTAGGCCCAGGGGAGACGTCCTTGGTGACCTGGCATTTTGAGAAGGAAATGGATAAAGGCTAGGTTAAAGGCCCCTTCTCACAAGTTACCACCAATCAGAAAGTTCGGTTAAACAACCAATTAAGATACAATATCCCATAAGTGTACCTGCCCAGAACAAAGCAACAAGAAAACTATATGTTTGCAAGTACACTTGTTGTTAGTACTTCATAAAACCTTAGACTTTGTCAAATAAAGAAAATGGCTGATATGAATGTGAAGTAAACATAAATTTATAATAAAAAATATAGATAGCAATAGCTTCACAATTATGCCTCAATAATGCTTCAATAATGACCAGAAATGATAACACAAACTTGGCAAAATGCTAGTATTTGTCATAGGGAAAGAGGGCAATGTAAAATCATCTATAACATTTGATTTTAGATGATTTTAATGTTGCTAAGTATGGTTGTAGCTTACTTTAGTAACAACAACAAAAAGGTTAGTAATTTAGGTTATTCTAGTGTTAGAAGTTGTTAGTAGGTTGTTTGAAAAATAGGGTTTGAAGGTTGTTTGATCAAATTACTCAAAGGAGGTCTTAGACTAGTGGTTTCTTAGGGAAAATGGAGTCAAAGTGCAGAAATAGATGTTGAAGGTAAATGGCAATAGAAGAGTTAAAGAAAAGAGAGGTTGATGAATTGGAGTGTTGGTAACCCAAGGCTCCAATTATCAAACCCTAAGGGGAAACTAGCTACTAAGGTGTAGGTAACCCTAGGCCTTAGTAGATTTCCTCCCTCTCTAACTCAAGGATGAAGAAAAAATGGCTAGGATGAAGCAATTGATGCTAGGGTGTTGCAATGGAAAGGCCCTAGAAAAGCTCCAAGGGAAATCGACTTCTTGGCACAATCTAGTAGGTGGATAGCAAATTAAAACAAGGACAATAACATGTGCTTGATCCCTAGAGTTTAGGCTAGAAATATTTAGCAAAAATGCAAAGTAAATATACTATAACCATTCAAAAGAAATAAGAATTGCATAATTTTACTTACATTCACCACGTATAATCTAGCACATCACCTAGTTGTAGACTTCCCACCAAGAAAAATGCCAAAAAACACCAAACGTTTCCTTCCTTCAACAAGTGTGCACTAAATTTCAGTCCATAAACCCTAATTTCAGTCCTCACACAAATGTGAGTGAAAGATGATGAAAAAATGAGAGTTTAGACTCTCTGTTTATACAATATCACTGGCCTTTAATTACACTTTAGGTCAAAAAGGCCGACATGGCCAGTTTACATCAAAAATATCGTTTTACATTAAATGTCACAATTAAAGCCCTAAATCAAGAATAAAAGGTGATGTCATGCCCTTTTAGGGTGTCGTTAGGCCCTTTTAGGGAAACATTGGCCTCCTGGAGAAAAACTTTAGGTTTCTTGGGCCTCAGGAACTTGCCACACATGCCACTTGGCACATAACTGCATCCAAAACCTCCCAAAGTGATGGATGATGTTATGGGCCTTCCAAAGCCTATGTCATGGTGGAAAGGGCACAACCCCCCTGGGTCTAGACCTTCCAGGCTTCCCCTGGTGGAACATCCTCCTCTATCTCTGGTGCAATCCTCTGATCTATCTCTGGTGCAATCCTCTGATCTATCTCTACCTACTGCTGAGGTCTCAACATCGATCTAGTAGGATTTTAGCCCCATGAAGGTCTGAACTAATCACCTCCCCATGTGTACCTATCCATATGGGTACCTGCCATCAGGTGTGGACTTGCAACATCAACAGATATTCCCTCCATGGGATCACAAGTCACATGGATCATAGCAATGCCAATCACATCTAATCATCAAATTTATTAAACATGTGCATAAAACCCCCTTCACTCGGACAAGTGCTCAGAGACATTATTCTAATCTACAAGCCAAGTTTGGAGGAAACATTGGGACCTCCTATTGGGCTAATTCTCATTGGATGTGGGATGTTTCCGGGAGAAGTCAAATCCATACCATGTGAGTGGATGAGGTGGTAAGGGATGTTTGGGCAAGGGGTGCAGTGACAACATGGAAATGTATGGCTTACCTGTGGGTGCCTCTGAAGAGGGTGAGCTGCACCTATCATGGATGAAAATGTTTCCAAGCCCATTCATGCCTTTTATCTTTTATTTTTATTGATTTTTTCTTTCAAGAGGCTAGTTAGGGGACACTGCCCTGGCATGGTGACCAATGCTGACAATGTTACCCACAAGCATTTCACGGAGATGAGAAGGCTCGATCATGATGAGACCCCCTTTCTCTTGGTTATGCCACCAATATCCACTACCCTGGTGTGGTGATAAGCTACTGGTAGTGTCATACTGCTACATGCCCATGGACCTAATAGGCTGGATCGTGATGAGACCCCCCATCCTCTAACTAGGTCTTGTTTTATTTATTTTTATTGGTCCCTCTATTTCTTGCTGAGAATATTTTTATTTCTTTCTCTAGGATCACTGGGCGAAGAATCTCAAGGTTTGATTATTTTGGCTTTTATATTTTTCCATATACTTTTACCCTCTGGGATTTTAGCCCCTTCTTCCCACAAGGTAAGGTAAAACCCTTAAATATTTGGCCAACCCAATGCCTGGGCCAGTGTAATGGGGTGGATGAGAGGGAAAAGGATGAAAAGTGGTAAGTATGGTGGGAGCAGAAGATGGTCTTTCATGAATCCCCCCAGTGGAAACTCAAACCCTATGGGAACCAACTTACTAGGGCATCATGTCATCCCCCCCAGGTATGGTCAAGTGGAGAAGTATAAGATCTAAGCACCCGTTAGAAGAAAAATAATTGAATGCACATATTCAAAGGTTTTGAGGATCAGAGTGACACATACCATGATACTCAGACTCATTACCTCATGGATTAAGATCCATCTCTGCTACAGGACCATGCCGAGGTGATGGATGTTGTTGTCGCTGACAAAGTGAAGACATTAGAGAATGAAAATATGAGCCCTCCAGGACCATGATCAAGTTGATTTGGCTCTCAGTACTCCATGTCTAGGACCCGTGGGCCTCAATACATAATCTCCTTAGTTATCCCTAAGCTAGGGGATAACATACCTACATGGGTTTCATTGGTCATTCTACCAATTTCCATCTCAATCCCCCTAGGGTCACCGAGATTCCCCCTTGTGTTGACTTATCATCACTAAAGAAAGGGGAGTATATTATATCTAAGGTGACAGTGGATAGCTACTCCCATAGTTGTCTCACTCTTATGCATTGGGTTGAGCTTTTCCCAACCTACTATCTGTGTGATAACAAGGTGGTTACTCAAACTAAATTTTAGATTTAGTGTTTTCTCTCTTTATGGATATTTTAGAGGGTTCGTTGAGTGATGATCTAATGCAAAATTATCCCCAAATATTTCATATATGAAAATTACTTTGGGCTGTCATAAAACTTGCATAAAAGATAAGTAAATTATAACATTACACAAGTTATGATAGTAGTATATTTCAACCAATTAAATAGATTACAAACACGTAAATTTTAGGGATAAAATAGGAAATAAATGTTATGATCCAATGCCTTATAAATGATAAAAATTAAATGAATATATTCCACTTCGAGGGGGAAACCTTCTTTTACAATATACCCAATTCACAAGACAATATGAGATACTTATACACATGATTCTCCTTTATTATAAATAGGAGATAAAGTGATCATGATGTAACCTATCACTAAACCAACCTAATCATAACTAATAAACTAATAATAAATGAGTGTTAGGGCCTTAACATAGGGCCTTATGGGACTTAACATAGCCCCTCTATTTTAAAAAAATATTTTCCCTCAAAGATTTTAATTGGTGGTGTTTCTTTATGAGCTGCTCATTTTTCCATCTAGCTTCTTCTAGCAACATATTATTCCACTTTATTAGGTACTCCATAATGGCTCTATTTCACATAGATATAGAATGCCTATCTATAACTTTTTCTAGTTCAAGAATCAACTTCCCTTCATCATCTAATTATGGAAGTTATGTATGCACTGACATAGTTTGTTTTAAAAATTACAATTTACATTAAAAACCTTATGAATGCAGGAAGAAGAAAAATCTAAATCATATGCCACTTTTATAATCTTGTGAATAATATTGTAGGGTCCATAAAAGTTTGGAGCTAATTTATGATTCTTCTTCTGTTTGAGAATAGATTTCTTATAAGGTTGCAGTCTCAAAAATTCCCAATCACGCTTCTCAAATTATCTATCACTTCGATGTTGATATGCTTGTTGCTTCATCCTGCTTTGTGCCATTTGAAGGTTTTCCTTAAGATTTTTCAGAGTTTTTTCAGTCTTTTCTATACGTGATTCTACTTCCTCCACTTTTGAATGGTCCTGCAAAAAGTATGAGATAGTAGGAGATGGATATCCATAAAGGGTTTCAAATGGGCACATCTTATTAGATGTGTGATAGGTGGTATTATACCATCATTATGAGAGAGGAAGTGTCTTCACCCATTGAGATTACTTTTTTGAAGAATAACAATGTAGATAACCCTCTGAAAAATTGTTAACTATTTCTGTTTGACCATCTGTTTGTGGATGATATGTTGAGCTCATAGCTAGTGTTTTTCCACCCATCTTCCATAATTGTTTCCAAACATTTCCTATGAATTTTGGATCTTTTTGACTTTTTATTACTTTAGTAAATCCATGAAGTCTATGATTTCCTTCATGAACACTTCCACTACTTGACTTTCCATATATGTACTTTGAATTCCAAAAAAATATGCATATTTTATGAGTCTATCCACAACCACAAAATGACATCCTTACCTTCTAATTTCAATAAACTTGTAATGAAATCCACATATATCTCTTCCCATGTTTGATTAGGTATGTGTAAAGGTTGAAGTAACCCTAGAATTTTTATTGTTTCTCCTTTATTTGACATTTTCTTACAAATTTTTTAATGTCTTTCTTCATTCCTTCCCAAAAGAGTTTTTTCTTTTATCCTTTGATATGTTTTAAGGAACCCTGAATGTCTTTCCATCGAAGAATCACGAGACTCCCTTAATATTTTTTTCTTCAAATTTTATTGAGGGAATAAAAATATTCTCCACTTGTACTAGAGAGTATCTCTCTTCCACTCCCAATGTTCCATAGAGTTCATCCCTTCCTTTATACATTGTATTTTCTATCTCATACTATTGTAATTTTTCCATTCATGGAAATCTTCTTCCAAACACACATGAATGGAATATAAACTTGAGGTTTCTTCTATTCTAGAAAGGGCATCTGTGACCACATTGTCCTTCCCCTTTCTTTAGATTATTTAAAAATGAAACCCTTTCATTTTTTCTACTCTTCTGACGACAATCTTTGCTCCAAAAATTACTTTAGTCTATCATGGTTTTTCTTGACTTTAAAATGCCTCCCAATAAAATATTTTTGCCATTTTTTTAGTGCATGTAAAATTGTTGGCATGTCTTTTTCATATGTATATTTCACCAAGTCTTTTCCATTTAATTGTTTACTTTCAAAATCAAATGGTTTCCCTTCTTGTGTCAATACTACTCCAATTCCTTTACATATGCATCACATTTGAATATGAATTTTTTACCAAAATCAGGTGTTGCCAATATTGGTGTAGAATACATGGCATGTTTTAAAAATGGGAATGCCAAGGTAGCCTCTACATTCCATACAAATGATTTTTTCTTCAAGAGAGATGTGAGTGTGATTGCAATGTGTGCATAGTTCTTAACAATTTTTTGATAATATCCTGTAAGACACAAAAATCCTCTAAGACTCTTGATGATATTAGGAATAGGCCAATTTGTAATAGGTTGGATTTTTTGAGGGTTCACCTTAACCCCTTCTTGAAACAATATGACCTAGATACTCTACTTCTTGTTTCCCAAAAGAACATTTGGATCTTTTTACATACAATTGATTGTTCTCAAGAATTTCCAGGAATTGATCCACATGTTTAATGTGGTATTCCCATGATTTTCTATAGATAAGCATATAATCAAAGAAAACCAACAGAAACTTTCTAAGATGGAGTTGAAATTTTTTGTTAATAAGGCTTTGAAAATTCGAAGGAGGTTTAGTCAACCCAAAAGGCATGACCGAGAATTTATAGTGCCCATCATGAGTTCTAAAATCTATTTTGGGAATGTTATCTTTTCTTAATCTGATCAGATGGTATCCTAATTTAAGATCTAGCTTTGTAAAAAAAACCACTCCTGTAGGCTATAGCCAGTGGGGGAAAAGGGAATTAATAATTAATTAATGTCACCAGAGTGGGATTTTTTTTTTTTTTTAAAGGGTGAAATTGAGNTGAAAAGTCACTTAAACTTATTAAAAGGTAAAAAGGTTTCAAAAGGGTCAACCAAAGAATAAAAGGAGTAAAGGGGGGAGCCCTCTCTCATTCTTGAATTGACATTTTCTAAAATTACTTTAAGAGATCTCTTTGTGGATTTGGAACTCTTGGGATGAAAACCCTAAGATAAATTTATAAGATAGGTTTCGATGGTGAAACTATCCACCCTAGCTGGTCCATTGAGAGGAGATGAATCAGATCTTCTTACGGTGCTTCATTGTGACATAGATCATCTTCTTCTAGCTGAGTTTTCTTTGTCGATGGCTAAGATATTCTGATTGTGATTCATTTTTGTTAGTGGCGGTTAGGATATTCATTACAGATGAAAATATTGTTAAGATAGGCAAGTTCTTGAGAAGAGGATTGCATCATTTGTTAGTGGGTCGAATATAATTCCATTGGAGGGTCGAGCTACTAAGAGCATGGTAGAGTTCCCTTAAGAAAATCATAATAGTGTTGAGGAAGGTCATGCCAGTCAAGGGGCTGCATTTTATGATAAAGAAAGGGTTGTGTTACCTATTAGTTGAGTCGATTTGCATTGTTGGAGTCACCAAACTAGCGTTGGATGAGTTTAACATTGTGGGGGACGAGTTGGTTGTCATAGAGGTCGATTACTTTGGTTCTGGGCCGATTTGGGAGAGTAAGGACTCCAAATATCTTGTTGGATGAGTTGTCTCATCAATGGGATGGGTTCTATCTACCTATAGCTGAGTTCGATGGACAAAGACTTGCTTCTCTTTGTCTTATATATTGGCTGCATACAAAGTTCAACCTATAGGCCTGTTCTTTCCCATTTGTTTACTATATTTTATAATTTCTTCTAGACATATCAATGTTACACAGGTCAGGCCTATTCTCATGGTCTTGTTGTTCTATTATATGTAGTGGTTTTTATACATTGTTGTCACTCAAATATAGCAATAAAATTGTGATATCTATATGGGAATTTTATTGTCTTTGTGTCATATTTGAGTGTGAATAAATATATTTAAAAGGTTTTTCATTATGGATAAACAAAGCACCATGTCAGAAAAATACATTATTCACTACAACAACATATTGTATGATGAAAGACTTCATTGCAAACTAAATTAAAGTAAAAAAAAATTAGTGAGAATATTACAATGGTATATGTTACACATTATTTTGGTCATCTTGATGATCCATTGACAAACATGTGTTCATGTTCCCAAAAGAGCCTATCTTCATGAGAAAGGTGTCTGACTTGCTCTTATCAAAAACCTTATTAAGGAGGGTCATTGCAGGCTGCACCATAAGTAGGGTGCGACGATTCCTGGTCATCTCCCTCTGCTGTAAAGATGGTTTGCGATGTCTTTGCAGGCTCCTCTACAGCTAGGGTGCAATGATTTCAAGAGGATAAGAAAAGGTCGAACTTCACAAAATTTCTAGAAGGGGATATTCTAGAAGATGAGGTGGCATCCGTATGGTTGGGATCTTACTCGCTTCTCTGATTTAGTGGGATCATCCTAATATCTTCAACCATCTCTCTTTCCCCTATATAAAGAGGGATATATCATGGAAAAGGATAAGGTTAATGAAGGTTGATTCAAGCAATATTAATATTGAATAGGCTAAGAATTGGATGAGGAATTCTACTTCAGTTCATACTTGAGAGATTCATTTCAGTTTATCAATTCATTGTGGATCTTCTTCATTCAAGGATTGGAGAAAGTGTGTGTGTTGGAGCAAAGGGTCATCAGAACGGGACCTTGCAACATCAAGGCTTTGGTTGTAATCTCCACTTTAGTTTTAATATGACACAGTGATATGTTTCTTTCCCATAAAACTTTCTTTGTTTTATTGTATGATTCCTTGATCACATGCATAAGTTATCGTTGAGTATATTATATTGATTTAACTTTGGTTGGCTTGTGTTCCCTTGCATATTCAACATCACAAGAGCACCAAAGTGGAACTAGGACGACAACGACAAGAGGAAACGATATTTAAATGGTATGTTTCCCATCTCTTGTTAGATGGTAAACTCAATGATTAGAGCTTAGGGAAAGCATCATATTTTGTTCTATTTTTTTTCTAGATCTAGGTGGATCTAGGGAGATCTGTTTATGTCTGCATTTACCGATAAGTCCCATAACAAAATTGGCGACCGTACTGGGGAGAATTTCAAGGATCAGTTTCAATCACATTCAATCAGCAAGATAGCCTCGATACCATAAACTATATGTAAAGGTGTAAATACCGTGGCAGACTTGAAAAATGTCCAATACGCCCATAATGCTGAGAAAAACATCGTGTGACAGCTTGTCTTATGAATTCCTATCATTCATTGAATCATAGTGATGAGAACTTTGTTGATTGATTCAACCTGGCCATTGGCCTGTGGATAATATGGGGTTGATTTTTCATGGCGAAGACCCAACTTTTCAGTAAGTTCATACATCATAAAATTCTGAAAATGACTACCGTGATTAGTAAAGATAGCTTGAGGGACACCAAACTGAGCAATGATGTGATTGAATATGAAAAATGTTGCAGTTTTCCTGGTGTTATCAAATGTAGGCATCGCCTCCACCCATTTAGTGAAGTAATCCACAACTACAATGATGTATCTATGCCCCCCGACCAAGTGAGGGTTACATGTCATGAAGTCAATGCCCCATTTGGCGAATGGACTGACGGAAACTACAAGAAATAAGGGAGAAGGATGAGATATTAGTTTTTTATTATAAGTTTGGAAAGCATGGCATTTTTGAACAACAGTGATGCAATCCTTAAACAAAGAAGGCCAGAAATAACCCGCTCGTAAGATCTTTTGGGAAGTGGCATACCCAGACATATGAACACCACATTCTCTAGAGTGACAGTCATTCAAATCTTTCTCAGCTTCATCATAAGTGAGACATCGTCGAAAAATGGAATCAACACCACGACAATAAAGAGTATCACCTAGAAAGATGTATTGGCGAGCTTGATATCGTATGCGACGACGATCCGTACTAGATAGATCGGGCAAAAAAGTTTGAGTCTGGAGATAGATGATGATATCTCCGTACCATAGGTCATCAGAACAAATCAGAAAAAGGGATTCGCTAGGCAAGGAATCCTCTGCCACATTTTCTGTCTTAGTGGAGGGAAGGTCACATATCAGTTCGGAAAAAACCAAAGATTTCTTAGACTCAACACGTTCAAACTCTAAGTCAAAATCTTGGAGAATCACTATCCATTTGGAGTACTTTCCCCCTAGAAATTGTCAGGTAAGGATGTGTTTCATAGGGTTGCAATCGGACATAACAGTGGTTCTGTGTAATAAGATATAATGACAAAAATGTTGGACAACTTGAACAACTACCAAGGCCAGTTTCTCCACATGTAGGTATTTGGTCTCGGTAGTCGTGAGACTCTGACTCAAATATTATATCACATGTTCATCATGCGAGTCAGCCTCTTGGACTAAGACCATGGAAATGGTAGAGTCCAAAGCAATTAAATAGAGGAAGTAATCTTAACTATAGTCAAGGGGAAACAATAATGGTGTACAAGTTAAGACAAATTTCAAAGCTTTGAAGGCTTTGTTAGTAGTATCATCCCATACAAACTTGTAGCCTTTCTTGAGTAGCCGAGTGAATCCTTTCGTCAGTTCAATGTAATTGGGGATGACATGACGCAAAAAAATTTCCTTCCCTTGCAAAATTTGGAGATGGCATAAAGTGGAAGGATGAGGTAGATTAAGGATAGCCTCAAACTTCAAGGGGTCTACACAGATCCCGTGTATCGAAAAAATAAAACCAAGAAAACAACTAGACTCCACACAAAAAAATCATTTATGTGGGTTTAAGAGGATACGATAAACATACAAAAATGGCCCTCAAATGTGTTGGGTGATATTAGCGACGCATGGAATGCACTGGTAGATCATCAATATAGGGTTACACAATGTGCTTAATATCATGGAAAGCATAAGACATAGCACGCTGGAAAGTCACGCCAACATTCTTGAGACCAAAGGGTAATTTCTGGTAAGAAAAGGTTCCCCAAGGGAAAATGAAAGTGGTCTTGTGTTGGTTTGCAAGTAGAATATTAATTTGATTATAGCCAGAGAAACCATCCATCAAAGAGAAGATATCATTGTCGGCACATTCATCGATGATCTAGTCAATGAAAGGGGTCGGTTAATTGTCCTTAGGACAAGCCTTATTGATGTCCCTATACTCTACGCAAATGCGGATGGTACCTTGTTTCTTATTCATCGGAACTAGATTGGATACCCAATCAGTCAAAGCCACGGGATAAATAAATCCATCTTTAAGACTTTTTTCAACTTCAATCTTGACAGCAGCAACTTTGCGTGGGTGCACTGGGAGAAGTCTCTACCAAACGGGTTTAGCGTCTAGGTATGTCTTAATCTCATGTACAACGATACCAGGATCGATACTTGGCATCTCTTCATAATTCCAAGCGAAAACGTCGCAAAATTCTTGGAAAAGGGCTTTATACGTATGGACCTCATTAGTAGAACATGAGGCTCCGATATGAACATTCTCCACAACTTCGGGTTTAATGGATATGTTGAGGGGGATGGTAGGTGAAATTTTTCTCAAGTTCCCTTCGTACAAAAAATCGTGTGATGACTCAAGAACTGAATAAATAACAAAAATGGTTGATGAAGTTGAAATCCATTGGTAACTCTCTATGGTGTCACACTCTAGGAAGAGAATGGAGTGATGATGCCCATCGTCCCAGGGAGTGTCTTCCATAGACATGACTGGCATGATCATCTCATCCGTAGGAAAAATCACATGAAATAGATTGAGAGATGGATCAAAAAGAGAAGGAGAGGAAGGGGTTGTTGATTGAATAGCTTGGTAAGTGGACTCAACCGGACTTAAAGGCATATGGTTTCCATAACGAAGGTAATCACCAGGGTTAAGTACTACCCATGGGTCATATGACTTAGGGTTTTCATGAACAATGGTGGATATCATGTTAATAGAGGCAACAAAAGGAGGGGGAATATCAGGTGGTGGGATTGGAAATGTACCCATCAAAGTTGAATCTATCAAGAGACCCACTCCAACATTCTCATAACCAGGGGGTGTCTTCGAGATAAAGGGAACATTGCTAGTACGAGCATCAAAATTAAAGAAGGCCAGTTGGTCAACAATACGACCTTTCCTTGGTGTGGGAAATGTAACACACAAAAAAGGGTAGACACTGTTAGAATATAGAAGATGGTGTGCTCGTTTTACCATTGACGATACCCTCGTCACCCAACCATAGGCTGAAGCCACCCTCCGAGCACCTTAACCTTGACTGAGAATTACTCCGGAGGCAAACCCTAGGCTAGATAGCCAAACAAGGTGTAGCACATCTTCCTCCAAGGATAGTGCACCAACAATAGCTTATCAGATAGTCCAAACCCTAGCCAAGAGATAGTCCAAGCTCATAATAAAAACTAGTTGTTGTTGTTGCTGCAGCTGTAGCCCTCCTCCACATGTGCTCACCAAACTGGGAACTGCAGTGTGCACCAAACTGGGAACTGCAATTCTGAGATATGTCAAAATGAGAACGGGTGCCTTGTATTTATATTGGTTCTGCTAGATTTGTTGGGGCCGACTTCTCCTTCTGGATATGTGTCTGTTCAGTATATTATTATTATTTCTGGCCGACTTCTTCTCTTGGAGGATAATAACCTAATATAAATTATCTTCTTGAGCCGACAAGACTTCTAGGGTTATTAGCCAACT
>SNQJ01S0005531.1:17359-83599 GCA_010110895.2 Picea sitchensis | reverse complement strand
TAGAAATCGTGTATTACTGTATATCTATGTTTATGGTTGCATCTTTGATACATTTCTGTTATATTATTGAATATCTGCAATATCTCTGTGCATTTCTTTATTATATCTCCGCTCTCATTTCGTGCCGAAAATAATCCGGATCAACTTTCCATCTCAATCCCCCTAGGGTCACCGAGATTCCCCCTTGTGTTGACTTATCATCACTAAATCAAGGGGAGTATATTATATCTAAGGTGACAGTGGGTAGATACTCCCATAGTTGTCTCACTCTTATGGATTGGGTCAAGCTTTTCCCAACCTACTATCTGTGTGATAACAAGGTGGTTACTCAAACTAAATTTTAGATTTAGGGTTTTCTCTCTTTATGGATATTTTAGAGGTTTCGTTGAGTGATGATCTAATGAAAAATTATCCCCAAATATTTCATATATGAAAATTACTTTGGGTTGTCATAAAACTTGCATAAAAGATAAGCAAATTATAACATTACACAAGTTATAATAATAGTATATTTCAACCAGTTAAATAGATTACAAACAAGTAAATTTTAGGGATAAACTAGGAAATAAATGTTATGATCCAATGCCTTATAAATGAAAAAAATTCAATGAATATATTCCACTTCAAGGGGGAAACCTCCTTTTACAATATACCCAATTCAGAAGACAATATGAGATACTTATACAAATGATTCTCCTTTATTATAAATAGGAGATAAAGTGATCATGATGTAACCTACCACTAAACCAACCTAATCATAACTAATAAACTAATAATAAATGAGTGTTAGGGCCTTAACATAGGACCTTATGGGCCTTAACATAGCCCCTCTCTTTTTAAAAAATATTTTCCCTCAAAGCTTTTAATTGGTGGTGTTTCTTTATGAACTGCTCATTTTTCCATGTAGCTTATTCTAGCAACATATTATTCCACTTTATTAGGTACTCCATAATGGCTCTATTTCGCAGAGATATAGAATGCCTATCTGTAACTTTTTCTAGTTCAAGAATCAAATTTCCTTCGTCATTTAATTATGGAAGTTATGTATGCAATGACATAGTTTGTTTTAAAACTTACAAGATACATTAAAAACCTTATGAATGCAGGAAGAAGAAAAATCTAACTCATATGCCACTTTAATAATCTTGTAAATAATATTGTAGGGTCCATAAAAGTTTGGAGCTAATTTATTATTCTTATTCTATTTGAGAGTAGATTTCTTATAAGTCTACAGTCTCAAAAATGCCCAATCACCCTTCTCAAATTATCTATCACTTCGATGTTGATATGCTTTCCGATTCATCCTACTTTGTGCCATTTGAAGGTTTTCCTTAAGATTTTTTAGAGTTTTTTTAGTCTTTTCTATATGTGATTCTACTGCCTCCACTTTCGAATGGTCCTGCAAAAAGTATGAGATAGTAGGAGATGGATATCCATAAAGGGTTTCAAATGGGCACATCTTATTAGATGTGTGATAGGTGGTATTATACCATCATTATGAGAGAGGAAGTGACTTCACCAATTGAGATTACTTTTTTGAAGAATAACAATGTAGATAACCCTCTAAAAATTTGTTAACTATTTCTGTTTGACCATCTGTTTGTGGATGATATGTTGAGCTCATAGCTAGTGTTTTTCCACCCATATTCCATAATTGTTTCCAAACATTTCCTATGAATTTTGGATCTTTTTGACTTGTTATTACTTTAGGAAATCCATGAAGTCTATGAATTTCCTTCATGAACACTTCCACTACTTGACTTTCCATATATGTACTTTGAATTCCACAAAAATGTGCATATTTTATGAGTCTATCCATGACCACAAAATGACATCCTTACCTTCTAATTTCAATAAACTTGTAATGAAATCCATTGATATATGTTCCCATCTTTGATTAGGTATGTGTAAAGGCTGAAGCAACCCTGGAATATTTATTGTTTCTCCTTTATTTATTTGGCAAACCTGACATTTTCTTACAAATTTTTTAATGTTTTTCTTCATTCCTTCCCAAAAGTTTTTTTTTTTTTATCCTTTGATATGTTTTAAGGAACCCTGAATGTCTTTCCATTGAAGAATCACAAGACTCCCTTAATATTTTTTTCTTCAAATTTGATTGAGGGCATAAAAATATTCTCCACTTGTACTAGAGAGTATCTCTCTTCGACTCCCAATGTTCCATAGAGTTCATCCCTTCCTTTATACATTGTATTTTCTATCTCATACTATTGTCATTTTTCCATTCATGGAAATCTTCTTCCAAACACACATGAATGGAATATAAACTTGAGGTTTCTTCTATTCTAGAAAGGGCATCTGTGACCACATTGTCCTTCCCCTTTCTTTAGATTATTTAAAAATGAAACCCTTGCATTGTTTCTACTCTTCTGACGACAATCTTTGCTCCAAAAATTACTTTAGGCTATCATGGTTTTTCTTGACTTTAAAATGCCTCCCAATGAGATATTTTTGCCATTTTTTTAGTGCATGTAAAATTGCTGGCATGTCTTTTTCATATGTATATTTCACCAAGTCTTTTCCATTTAATTGTTTACTTTCAAAAGAAAATGGTTTCCCTTCTTACATCAATACTACTCCAATTCCTTTACATATGCATCACATTTGACTATGAATGTTTTACCAAAATCAGGTGTAGCCAATATTGGTGTAGAATACATGGCAAGTTTTAAAAATGGAAATGCCAAGGTAGCCTCTACATTCCATACAAATGAATTTTTCTTCAAGAGAGATGTGAGTGGGATTGCAATGTGTGCATAGTTCTTAACAAATTTTTGATAATATCATGTAAGAACCAAAAATCCTCTTAGGAATAGGCCAATTTGTAATAGGTTGGATTTTTTGAGGGTCCACCATAACCCCTTCTTGAAACAATATGACCTAGATACTCTACTTCTTGTTTCCCAAAAGAACATTTGGATCTTTTTACATACAATTGATTGTTTTCAAGAATTTGCAGGAATTGATCCACATGTTTAATGTGGTCCTCCCATGATTTTCTTTAGATAAGCATATAATCAAAGAAAACCAACACAAACGTTCTAAGATGGAGTTGAAATTTTTTGTTAATAAGGCTTTGAAAATTCAAAGGAGGATTTTTCAACCCAAAAGGCATGACCGAGAATTCATAGTGCCCATCATGAGTTCTAAAATCTATTTTGGGAATGTTATCTTTTCTTAATCTGATCAAATGGTATCTTAATTTAAGATATAGCTTTGTAAAAAAAGCTACTCATGTAGGCTATAGCCAGTGGGGGAAAAGGGAATTAATAATTAATTAATGTCACTAGAGTGGGAATTAATTTTTTTTTAAAGGGTGACATTGAGTAAGTAATTAAAAAAGGTTCCTAAGTGACTATTGGGAAGATGAAAAGTCACTTAAACTTATTAAAAGGTAAAAAGGTTTCAAAAGGGTCAACCAAAGAATAAAAGGAGTAAAGGAGGGAGCCCTCTCTCATTCTTGAATTGACATTTTCTAAAATTTCTTTAAGAGAGCTCTTTGTGGCTTTGGAATTCTTGGGACGAAAACCCTAAGATAAATTTATAAGATAGGTTTTGGTGGTGAAACTATCCACCCTAGCTGGTCCATTGAGAGGAGATGACTCAGATCTTCTTACGGTGCTTCATTGTGACATAGATCATCTTCTTCCAGCTGATTTTTCCTTATCGATGGTTAAGATCTTCTGATTGTGATTCATTTTTGTTAGTGGCGGTTAGGATATTCATTACAGATGCAAATATTGTTAAGATAGGCAAGTTCTTGAGAAGAGGATTGCATCATTTTTTAGTGGGTCGAATATAATTCCATTGGAGGGCCAAGATACTAAGAACATGGTAGAGTTCCCTTAAGCAAATCATAATAGTGTTGAGGAAGGTCATGTCACTCAAGGGGCTGCATTTTATGATAAAGAAAGGGTTGTGTTACCTACTAGTTGAGTCAATTTGCACTGTTGGAGTCACCAAACTAGTGTTGGATGAGTTTAACATTGTGGGGGACGAGTTGGTTGTCATAGAGGTCGATTAATTTAGTTATGGGCTGATTTGGGAGAGTAAGGACTCCAAATATCTTGTTGGATGAGTTGTCTCATCAATGGGATGGGTTCTATCTACTTGTAGCTGAGTTCGATGGACAAAGACTTGCTTCTCTTTGTCTTATATATTGGTTGCATACAGAGTTCAACTTATAGGCATGTTCTTTCCCATTTGTTTACTATATTTTATAATTTCTTCTAGACATATCAATGTTACATAGGTCGGGCCTATTCTCATTGTCTTGTTGTTATATTATATGTAGTGGTTTTTATACATTGTTGTCACTCAAATATAGCAATAAAATTGTGATATCTATTTGGGAATTTTATTGTCTTTGTGTCATATTTGGGTGTGAATAAATATATTTAAAAGGTTTTTCATTATGGATAAACAAACCACCATGTCAGAAAAATACATTATTCACTAAAACAACATATTGTACGATGAAAGACTTTATTGAAAACTAAATTAAAGTAAAAAAAAATTAGTGAGAATATTACAATGGTATCTGTTACACATTATTTTGGTCATCTTGATGATCCATTGACAAACGTGTGTTCATGTTCCCAAAAGAGCCTATCTTCATGAGAAAGGTGTCTAACTTTCTCTTATCAAAAACCTTAATAAGGAGGGTCATTGCAGGCTGCACCATAAGCAGGGTGTGACGATGCCTGGTCGTCGCCCTCTGCCCTAAAGATGGTTTGCGACGTCTTTCCAGGCTCCTCTACAGCCAGGGTGTGATGATTTCAAGAGGATAAGAAAAGGTCAAACTTCACAAAAGTTCTAGAAGGGGATCTTCTAGAAGATGAGGTGGCATCCGTATGTTTGGGATCTTACTCGCTTCTCTGATTTAGTGGGATCATCCTAATATCTTCAACCATCTCTCTTTCCCCTATATAAAGAGGGATTTCTCATGGAAAAGGATAAGGTTAATGAAGGTTGATTCAAGCAATATTAATATTGAATAGGCTAAGAATTGGATGAGGAATTCTACTTCAGTTCATACTTGAGAGCTTTATTTTAGTTTATCAAGTCATTGTGGATCTTCTTCATTCAAGGATTGGAGAAAGTGTGTGTGTTGGAGCAAAGGGTCATCGGAAGGGGACCTTACAACATCAAGGATTTGGTTGTAATCTCCACTTTCATTTTAATATGATATAGTGATATGATTCTTTCCCATAAAACTTGCTTTGTTTTATTGTATGATTCCTTGATCACATGCATAACTTCTCGTTGAGTATATTATATTGATTTCACTTTGGTTGGCTTGTGTTCCCTTGCAGATTCAACATCACAAGAGCACCGAAGTGGAGCTAGGATGACAACGACAAGAGGAAGCGATATTTAAATGGTATGTTTCCCATCTCTTGTTAGATGGTAAACTCAATGATTAGAGCTTGGGGAAAGCATCATATTTTGTTCTATTTTTTTCTAGATCTAGGTGGATCGAGGGAGATCTGTTTATATCTGCATTTATTGATAAGTCCCATAACAAAATTGGTGACCGTATTGGGGAGAAGTTCAACAACTAGTTTCAAAGATAGTATTTCACATTCAATCAGCAAGATAGCCTCGATACCATAAACTAGCTGGAAAGGTCTAAATACTGTGGCAGACTTGAAAAATGTCCAATATGCCCATAATGCTGAGAAAAACATTGTGTGCCAACTTGTCTTATGAATTCCTATCATTCATTGAATCATAGTGATGAGAACTTTGTTGATTGCTTCAACCTGGCCATTGGCTTGTGGATAATATGGGGTTGATTTTTCATGGCGAAGACCCAACTTTTCAGTAAGTTCATACATCATAAAATTATGAAAATAGCTACTGTGATCAGTAAAGATAGCTTGAGGGACACCAAACTGAGCAATGATGTGATTGAATATGAACAATGTTGCGGTTTTCCTGGTGTTATCAAATGTAGGCATCGCCTCGGCCCATTTAGTGAAGTAATCCACAACTAAAATGATGTATCCATGCCCCCCGACCAAGTGAGGGTTACATGTCATGAAGTCAATGCCCCATTTGGTGAATGGACTGATGGAAACTACAGGATGTAAGGGAGAAGGATGAGATATTATTTTTTTATTATAAGTTTGGAAAGCATGGCATTTTTGAACAACAGTGATGCAATCCTTAAACAAAGAAGGCCAGAAATAACCCGCTCGTAATATCTTTTGGGAAGTGGCATACCCAAACATATGAACGCCACATGCTTCGAAGTGACAATCATTCAAATATTTCTCAGCTTCATCATAAGTGAGACATCGTCAAAAAATGGAATCAACACCACGACGGTAAAGAGTATCACCTAGAAAGATGTATTGGTGGATTTGATATCGTATGTGACAATGATATGTACTAGATAGATTGGGCTAGAAAGTTTGAGTCTAGAGATAGGTGATGATATCTCCGCACCATAGGTCATCAGAACTGATCAGAAAAAGGGATTGCTAGGCAAGGAATCCTCTACCACATTTTATGTCTCAGTGGAGGGAAGGTCACATATCAGCTCGAAAAAAACCAAAGATTTCTTCGACTCAAAACGTTCAAACTCTAAGTCAAAATCTTGGAGAATCACTATCCATTTGGAGTACTTTCCCCTTAGAAATTGTCGGGTAAGGATGTGTTTCATAGGGTTACAATCGGACATAAGAGTGGTTCTGTGTAATAAGATATAATGACAAAAAAGTTGGACAACTTGAACAGATGCCAAGGCCAGTTTCTCCACATGTAGGTATTTGGTCTCGGTAGTCATGAGACTCCGACTCAAATAGTATATCACATGCGAATCATACGAATCATCCTCTTGGACTAAGACTATGGAAATGGTAGAGTCCAAAGCAGTTAAATAGAGGAAGTAATCTTGACTATAGTCAAGGGGAAACAATAATGGTGTACATGTTAAGGCAAGTTTCAAAGATTTGAAGGCTTTGTTAGTAGTATCATCCCATACAAACTCGTAGCCTTTCTTGAGTAGTCAAGTGAATCCTTTCGTCAGTTCAATGTAATTGGGGATGAAATGACGCAAAAAGTTTTCCTTCCCTTGCAAACTTTGGAGATGGCATAAAGTGGAAGGAGGAGGTAGATTAAGGATAGCCTCAACCTTTAATGGGTCTACACGGATCCCATGTATCAAAAAAATAAAACCAAGCAAACAATCAGACTCCACACAAAAAATTTGAATATGTGGGTTTAAGTGGATACGATAATAACGACAACATACAAAAATGGCCCTCAAATGTGTTGGGTGATCTTGGCGACGCATGGAATGCATCGGTAGATCATCAATATAGGGTTACACAATGTGATTAATATCATGGAAAGCATAAGGCATAGCATGATGAAAAGTCGCGCCAACATTCTTGAGACCAAAGGGTAATTTCCGGTAAGAAAAGGTTCCCCAAGGGAAAATGAAAGCGGTCTTGTGTTGGTCCGCAGGTAGAATATTAATCTGATTATAGCCGGAGAAACCATCCATCAAAGAGAAGATCTCACTGTCGGCACAATCATCGACAATATGGTCAACGAAAGGGGTCAATTAATTGTCCTTAGGACACGCCTTATTGATGTCCCTATAATCTACGCAAACGCGGATGGTACCTTGTTTCTTATTCACCAGAACTAGATTGGATACCCAATCAATCAAAGCCACGGGATAAATAAAGCCATCTTTAAGGCGTTTTTCAACTTCAATATTGATAGCATAAGATTTGCATGGGTGCACTGGGAGAAGTCTCTGCCAAACGATTTTAGCATATGGGTATGTATTAATCTCATGTACAACGACACCAGGATCGATACCTAGCATCTCTTCATAATTCCAAGTGAAAATGTCGCAAAATTCTTGGAAAAGGGCTTTATACGTGTGGACCTCATCAGTAGAACACGAGGCTCCGATATGAACATTCTCCACAACTTCGAGTATAATGGATATGTTGAGAGGGATGGTAGGTGAAATATTTCTCAAGTTCCCTTCATACAAAAAATCGTGTGATGACTCAAGAACTAAATAAATAACAAAAATGGTCGACGAAGTTGAAATACGTTGGTAACTCTCTATGGTGTCACACTCTAGGAAGAGAATGGAGCAATGATGCCCATCGTCCCAAGGAGTGTCTTCCATAGACATGACTAACATGATCATCTCATCCATAGGAAAAATCACGTGAAACAAATCGAGAGATGAATCACAAAGAGAAGGAGAGTAAGGGGTTGCCGATTGAATAGCTTGGTAAGCGGACTCAACCAGACTTAAAGGCATATGGTTGCCATAACGGAGGTAATCACCAGGGTTAGGTACTACCCATGGGTGATATGACTCAGGGTTTTCACGAGCAATGGTGGATATCATGTTAATAGAGGCAACAAAAGGAGGGGGAATATCAGGTGGTGGGATTGGAAATGTACCCATCAAAGTTGAATCTATCAAAAGACCCACTCCAACATTCTCATAACCAGGGGGTGTATTCGAGATAAAGGGAGCGTTGCTAGTACGGGCATCAAAATTAAATAAGGCCATTGGTCAACAATAACGACCTTTCCTTGGTGCGGGAAATGTAACACACGAAAAAGGGTAGACACAACTGCACACATGGAATCGATCTAGCTATGGCCAAGTAAAAGGTTATAATCAAGAGGTGCATCAAAGACCTCAACTTCAACATTGACCAATTTACCTTCCAACATAATAGACAATGACAGAAGAGCATTGTAGGGTTTAAATCCTCTACCATTGAAGGCCTTAAGTGAATTGTGTGATTTGGTGAGGGTAGGAGATCCAATGGCTTTCAAAAAGTGATGGACATGACGCAAGTCGAGGCTCCTTCATCAATAAAAGTTATACAGATATTCTTGTTTTCAACAACAACTTGAATATGAAATGCTAACTGAGCAGAGAGCCTTGGAACGTGATCTTCCAAGTCAAAGATTATGATATTAGTATCCGTGGGGTCAATTCCACTAGTATTCGTGGGGTTAATTCCAAGTCAAATATTATGAGATTAGTATCTGTGGGGTGAACTTCTCCCCAATACATATGTCGAGGAAGAGCGTCTTTTGTATTTAATGCAATTAGAATAAATCCATCGCGATGTTTCCCTAGTTATTGAAACTCAAAAGAAACATGTTAAAGCTCAATACGACAATCATGTCAAGCCACGTGTTTTTTCTGAAGGTGATTTAGTTCTTTTTTATGAGCAAGATCGTGATTTTCTAGGGGTCGATAAATTCGAGGCTATGTGGCGAGGTCCTTAAATTGTCAAATGTGTGATGGAGAAGGGATATTATGAGCTAGTTGATTATGATGGAATCTATTTGAGTGAGCCTCGAAATGGGCTTTACTTAAAGAAGTATTGTGCTTAAGTCATTTTTTCATGAGTGCTTCTACTTTTAGTGTATCATACTCTTGTGTTATTTTTCATTGTTTGGTTTCAACCCTCAGCTTCTTACCTTGTGTTTTTCTTGGTTTCCAGATGTCGGTGTCTTCACTACCCTACATTGGGTTCGCTGATGGCACTAGTCACAGTACTCATAACTTAGCATATGTTGCTTGGGCAATCTATGCACCTACAGATGATTTGATTAGCCTACATGGTGTTTGCCTTGGTCGTGCAACTAATAACATCACATAATATAGTGCATTCATCGAATTATTGACCGACACAGTTTCACTTGGAATCCACTGTCTTATTGTATGACTCGATTCACAGTTAGTAGTCCTACAGTTGAGTAACTTCTACTCCATTCGAAGTCCTACACTATTAAGGGTATATTTATGAATTGGCCTCTTGGAATGTCATTTTGATTACATTGAATATGAACACATTCCTAGATGTCTAAATACATTAACAAATTCTCTATCTAATTATGTGTTAGACAGACATTTGAGAAATTTATAAAATCCAATCACACTTTGTATATACAAACAAGTAAGCTGGTAGAAGCCTCGTATATATATAACGATAAATTTTTTACAAAAAGTGTTTTGTCTGAAGACCAAAATATCAAAAATGTGAATCACATGGATTTTAACATTCAACTGTCGGTGCTACTCTATGGAGCAGTTGACTGATGGAAGAAGATACGCCCACTATGTGGCGCTGATAATGCCTCAAGATATAAATAATAGAGGCATCTGAGACGTCCATCGTCAAGCCCTCCAAGTTTTTTTCTATAGCCTTGTAGTCAACAATGGATAATCCTACTACTTTGACTCTCTCGCCTCGCCTCTGGATGGGGGATGAACCTGGAGGTCAATGAGGTCCCATGTTTGCATCATTAAAGATATTTTTGATTAGTCATAATATAAAGAACATAAAAAAAATTCATATTTAAAAATCACAAAAACATTATAAAAACAAAATGTACTTCTTACCTATGTTCCCCCATTGAGAACCTTCAGGAAGAACCAAGTATGGATCACCTCGGAAGTCTAAGATGGGATATTCATAGTCATCTACCATAAGCACTTGGGGCCTCAAACAATCAAATAAAATGTCATTATACCTGACAATAGGACCAGTCACATGTCGTGCCATGAGGTCGACCCACCTCTTCATTCTTAGATCATGTGGGGTAGGTATGCCCCACTCTACCTGTAGGCGCAAGTTTGGAACCCTCTCTAGGAAGAATGACACCAAAATCAACCCGTATCCAAATTGTTTCAGGTCACCTCTCCTACACTTGGTCAACTGTTTTTTCATGCTTCTGAGAACACCATCACTCCAATTGAAAACTCGGGGCTCCATACATTCCAGCGCATATTGGAAATCCCTTTGAAGAGCCATATGGGGAGTTTCACTCCTTGCCATCCACACAATGGTGTAGAGGATAGTCCATAAAGGTAAGTCACAAACATCTCTTATAGCGACTTTGTCGCTATGATTTTGAGTACCAGACACACAATGTGTGATGATATAGTGGCTTATAGGTTCTCCACCTCCTCTACTACCTGTCAGTGTAACTCAATCCCCATGGTGAGATAACCCGGTCAAGAAGTATATATCCTTGATATCTATCTCAAGAATGTGAGTTCCCACACAGAATACCTATTGGTCCACATCCTACATGTGAACTAAGTATTTGAGCAACCTCAATTGGGCCCTCATGCCCTAGATCTTGAAGAATTTTGGCAGTCCACACTGCCGAAGGGAATTTACCGTTCCCTGGTCATTCTCGACAAAGTAATATTCATCCTCATGCTCTCTCTCCTGCCATTCCAACATTCTTGCTGTAGAAAACCTGCATTGGAACATAAAAAAGGGATTAGCACCTTCATCTTCTCCTTGGAAGATTTTTATTGGAAAACAAATCTAAAAAGACTTTTTGATTTACGCACGTCACAAGCTAGGACAATTGTACAATGCGAAGTCATCGGAGTCAAGCCTTAAGGCCGACTGTGAAGACCCTGGGTAATCGTAGGCCACGATATAGGGTGTCTACGATGACCTCCACACGTGGGTACCCTTGCAAACGCAACCCAAAAATCCATTTCTAGCCAATGAAAATAAAAAATGAATCCATGAAAAGTTGAAGGAGATGAAAATTACCTGTTCAACGGAGACCGTTTGTCAAATGATCAATTGTGCCTCCCATAATCCGCAATGGAAGTTTGAGGTAAAATGGGGGTTTTGGAACAAATTTTGGATGGAGTAACAATGAAATGGTAAAAAATAAGTTTTTACCCATTCTTATTACTTTTTACTTTTCCATTGTTATTTTTTATATTATTTTATATTTCCACCTAAACCCTAATGTTTTAACGACATTTCAAGTGTTTTGTTTTTTGCAGATGAAAAACCTACAGTTGAAGTATTTAACAAGGATACATCTTTTGGTTTGATTTTATACATTTGTCGCATGTACAGATCCTTTTAGAGTTTTTCAGGAAAAACTTCAAGCTTAGGTTTTGTTCTTTCTCATGCTCGTAAATCAATGAGAATGTAACCTAGTATAATTTTGTTGTCTTTTTGTACTCATAATGGTAACACGGAAAATGAAACCCATGGAGTATCCTTTAATCTCTTTTCACGCTCCATAAAAATGAAAATATTGTTGAGCGACCTTGTTATTTTCACGCTCGTAAAAGTATTTGAAGAAAACATTCAATGAGTAGTAGGTTATCACTTTTTCAGTCTCATCAAATTAACTTATGAAAAAGGAACTTGTGGAGTCCTCTTTAAGTGTTTTTCAGACTCTCTAAACATGAAACCCCCCCGAGTTTTCTCTCTTTGAATTCGTTAAACAAACATTGAAAGACTCGTCTGTGACCGAACCACTCCTTATTAGGGTTCATTAACCATACTCCAAGGGACTCATCTGAAGGATGAGCTTACATCAACAAGAATATGTTATCCTCCTCAAGATTGCATAAAAATAAAGAGGTACTTGTCAGAAATGGTGGGGGAAAATTTGGGAAAGAAATGTGTCTCTGCATCCGTGTTAGTGGAAGTAATAGTCACTCTTGAACATGACACCCCCCTTCATCATTGAATCTAGGTTGGGAAATCCATTTGTCTCTCGTTTGACCATCTGCATGTCCATATATTGGGTGCTCCTTGAGTCAATTCTGCCAATACCATTGTCGTGTCATTCATATGTTCAAGAGAAGTCTAACCTTAATAATCATCCTATTGAGTCGACCATCTGCAGTTATAAATTTTCTACCATATCGGCCTTCCCTGTGTCAGTTTCAAATCACTTCATGCTCTAATCTACCTCAAATATGTTACTTATTTCATGTCATTGATGGGGGATACATCAAGACCCTCTTGTGACAATTATTTTGCTATCGACTTTAGATCATTATCTAGGAACAAGACTTAGAAATCATTCATTACCTTATAGCTTGCATGCCTCAATGGCAGGTTTCTTCGCTTTCGCTTTCAACAGTGGATTCACACCATTGGACCTTGATTGGGAGATTCCATCGAGTGTTTGAATTCAACTCATTTATTCACATTCGTTGGATTGTACTGGGGTACCTTGGGAGTCATTGAAATCAATGGTTATTTCCCTCGCACTTGTTAACGGTTTTCATCATTGGTCGGTAATCAAGTGGTTTCTACCATGTTCAACTTCAGCACCTGTAATCACATGGTTAGATTCGTACTTAGGGACGACGAAATTGAAGACCCTGGATAACCCCATTCTGGTCCAGGTAGCGACAAAGTATTCATGATTTATGTTGGCACATAGATCCACTTTGTATGTCTCGTGTCTATGTTCAAATTTGAATTCTTTATAACATAGATCCACAATGTATTCTGGGTGGCTATGTCGATTCACCTTGACATGGATCCACAGTGTATATTTAGTGGCCATGACTCATTTGTCGTTTTGTAATCTGAGTATGTGAATGCCTACCTCGAACGATGGTATATTATTATGATGATGCTTGACTGTTTGTAGGTTCCCGACCGATGCACTCTTTGTTTCCGACACACACATTCTACAAAGTATTTAGACTGTCATGAGTTCCAGCCTCATACTTTGGGGGGAATTTTGTTACAAATTATTTTGGTCATCTTGATGACCCATTGACAAACATGTGTTCATGTTCCCAAAAGAGCCTATATTCATGAGAAAGGTGACTGAATTTCTCTTATCAAAAACTTTATTAAGGAGGGTCTTCACAGGCTGCACAATAAGCAGGGTGCAACAATGCATGGTCGTTTCCCTCTGCCCTAAAGCTGGTTTGCGATATCTCCACAGGATTCTCTACAGCTAGGGTGTGATGATGTCAAGAGGATAAGAAAAGGTCGAACTTCACGAAAGTTATAGAAGGGGATATTCTAGAAGATGAGGTGGCATCCATATGGTTGGGATCTTACTCGCTTCTCTGATTTAGTGGGATCATCCTAATCTCTTCAACCATCTCTATTTCCCCTATATAAAGAGGGATTTCTCATGGAAAAGGCTAAAGTTAATGAAGGTTGATTCAATTAAGATTAATATTGAATAGGCTAAGAATTGGATGAGGAATTATACTTCAGTTCATACTTGAGAGCTTCATTTCAATTTATCAAGTCATTGTGGATCTTATTCGTTCAAGGATTGGAGAAAGTGTGTGTGTTGGAGAAAAGGGTCATCGAAAGGGGACCTTGCAACATCAAGGCTTTCGTTGTAATCTCCACTTTCATTTTAATATTATACAATGATATGTTTCTTTCCCATAAAACTTACTTTTTTTTATTGTATGATTCCTTGATCACATGCATAAGTTCTCATTGAGTATATTATATTGCTTTCACTTTGGTTGGCTTGTGTTCCCTTGTATATTCAACATCATAGGAGCATTGAAGTGGAGCTAGGACAACAACGGAAAGATGAAGTGATATTTAAACGACATGTTTCCCATCTCTTGTTAGATACTAAACTCAATGATTAGAGCTTAGGGAAAGCCTCACACTCTGTTCTGTTTTGTTCTAGATCTAGGTGGATCTAGAACAAAACAAAACATAAAATTACGTTTTCCCTAAGCTCTAATAATTGAGTTTACTTTCTAACAAGAGATGGGCAACATACCATTTAAATATCGCTTCCTATTGTCGTTGTCGTCCTAGCTCCACTCTGGTGCTCTTGTGATGTTGAATCTACAAGGGAAGACAAGCCAGCCAAAGTGAAAGCAATATAATATACTCAACGAGAACTTATGCATGTGATCAAGGAATCATACAATAAAACAAAGCAATTTTTATGGGAAATAAACAATCACTGTATCATATTAAAATGAAAGTGGAGATTACAACCAAAGCCTTGATGTTGCAAGGTCCCCTTCCGATGACCCTTCTCTCGAACACACACACTTGCTCCAATCCTTGAATGAAGAAGATCCACAATGACTTGATAAACTGAAATGAAGCTCTCAAGTATGAACTGAAGTATAATTCCTCATCCAATTGTTAGCCTATTCAATATTAATCTTGCTTGAATCAACCTTTATTAACCTTAGCCTTTTCCATGAGAAATCCCTCTTTATATATGGGAAATAGATATGGTTGAAGAGATTAGGATGATCCCACTAAATCAGAGAAGTGAGTAAGATCCCAACCATACGGATGCCACCTCATCTTCTACAATATCCCCTTCTAGAAATTTCGTGAAGTTTGACCTTTTCTTAGCCTCTTGACATCGTCACACCCTAGCTGTAGAGCAGTCTGCGGAGATGTCAAAAACCATATTTAGGGCAGAGGGCGACGATTAGGCATCGTCGCACCCTACTTATAGTGCAGCCTTCAAAAACCCTCCTTAATAAGGTTTTTGATAAGAGAAAGTCAGTCACATTTCTCATGAAGATAGGATCTTTAGGGAACATGAACACATGTTTGTCAATGGATCATCAAGATGATCAAAATAATGTGTAACATGGTTTTGTTCTAGATCTAGGTGGATCTAGGGAGATCTTTTTATGTTTGCATTTACCAATAAGTCCCATAACAGTATCAAAGCCTCATTCCTTCCATCTCGAGGGGGTCTAGAGATTCATAAATCGAGTATTAGAAGAGAGGTACATCACCTATAGAAGTAGGAGGTAGCGAGGGGAAGAAAACATATTCCATCAAGAAGAAATTGTAGAAGAAAAACAACCAGAGTTAGAACAAGAAGAAGTCATGGGGGATAATAATGAAGATAAGGCCTTGCAAATTCTATAGCGTTTATCTAATTGGTAGCAACAATTGGCACAAATATTGACACTGTTTATTTCTACTAACCAGGAAAACCAAAACCATGGGGGTAACAATGGTAATGAAGACACTAATGGACACCATGGGGCAAACAATGGTGCAAGGGGTCGCAATGGGAATAATGGAAACCATGCAGATGATAAAAATAATCATGTTCCCGCACAAAATGGCACTAGTACCATAAGTAGAATAATTCCTATACCACTTATGGCTCAGTTTGTGGGAAATCAACAAACATGGAATCAAGGGAAACAAGGTTAGGGTGATACCTTTGATGATTATTGGAGGGACTACGAGGCTATGGGTGAGGATTTCTAGATGGCCATGTCACTACAGGACTACTACAATATCAAGTACATGAACATGCCAAGGGAGGTTAATAGGGGTCAACATAACATTGATCGCAAGAGGAAGATCGAGAATCTCACCATTCCCTCCTTTGATGGTTCGAGAAAATCTAAAGCCAAAGCATGGGTTCAAAATTTGGACACCTACTTCCAGCTTAATGCCATGTTGGAGGAAGAAGAAATTAAATTTTCTACCTTGCATTTGGATGGGGAGGCCCATGAGTGGTGGTACCATGGATTGGTCACTCTTGGGAATGCCAATATCACCTCTTATCTAGACTTCACACATAAGATGAAGGAGAGGTTTGACATAAAGGATACAGATATACACTTTAGGGAGTTGGCACAACTCAAACAAGTTGGGACACTAGATGCTTACATCACTGAGTTTCAGATACTTGCAGTCATAGTGATAGACATATTTGAGCAGGGATAAGTGATGTTATTCACGAAGGTTTTATTTGATCCACCACGTGGTTGGGTAAAAGCCTTCAAACTTGAGACACTACATGATGCTATTATCAAGACACAAGATATGGAGGACATAGTCCTGAAGAAAAAAACTTTCTCCAAACCATTCATTCCCTAGAAGAATAAATATAAGAAACCATTTCAGAAATAGGGAATGGGTAATGAGAAAATGGATGAAGCAACTCGTAATGAGTTGAGAATAAAGAAGGTTTATTTCAACTGTAAGGACCCTTGGTGTTAGGAAATGATGAAAACTTCCACACTAAACCTAGTAGAAGAGAGGAAAAAAGATTTAATCAATAAATTAAATGACAAAGAAAACACACAGTACACAGAGATTTTACCCTAGAAACCCAAACAGGAAAACCAACATTCCTTGAGTGTTTTTCTCTCTTGTTGTCTTATTCCTTCAAAATAAAAGGTTCCATGCCTCACCTTGGTCTACACCTAAGACATAATTGACATCTTACCTTCTTGATTTAAACAATAACAACCCTCTAGCCAATTCGACTTACATCTACATGACCAACAACCTCTAAAATGATTTTTCTAAAGATTAACTTTTACAAGATTACAACACGCCTTATTTATAAGATTTACAATAGGAAAAACCCTAAAGAAAGGTGCCCAAAAATGGTTACATATCCTTACATATAATTGGATGCAAATATCACAAATCTCAGGATTATGTTATGGTCGACTCTAAGTCACTTTACCAGTCGATTACCAGTTGACCTCCATTCGGTCTTTAGTTGGTTTCCATGCACCTGCATGTCAACCTCTCTTCGGTTGACATCTTTGACTTGTTGTCGATTTCTTCGAATTCTATGTTACCCATTCTATCCACCTTGACCTTCGACTTGTTGTTGACTTCTTCGAATTCAACATTATCGGGTCGATCCACCTCGACCTTCAAATTTCACTGCAAAGAATATAACAACCCAAAAATCTCCCACTTGTTGTCTTCTTTGTTGAAACTAAGATTTTTTTAAACTCTCGTTTACAGACCCATGGAAACAATTCCCATTTCCTCTCTACACCAAGAGAACTTCACAATGCTCACAGACTTGGTCAAAGATTATGCTATGTTTTTCAAAGTGTTTACTTTCTCCAAAAACACCTTATTTCTTTCCACCATGTCTCTCACTAAATGGTATTATACATCAATGTGCTTAGTCTTTAAATGATAAGCCTTGTTCTTTGCTAGAAATATTGTGCTTTGACTATCACAACTTATCTTCATAGCTCTTTTCTCAAACCCGATTCTTGAACATAGCCTTTGAAACCATATTGCTTCTTTGCTTCCATGAGTAGCTACCATGTATTTATCTTCTATTGTTGACAAGGCCACGACCTCCTATCACTTACTCATCCAACTGATTGCTCCACCGAATAAGAAAAAGAAATACCAACGTTTGACCGACTGAAGCATAAATGTCTTCGAGAGGAAAGCAAATTTACAAACAAACATTCGACATCCAAAAATTGGAGCGGGACAAGAGACAAAAGAAAAAAAGAGGATATTAGTAACCTATGGAAAAACCAGAAGTTGAATAGAAAAGTGGTAGGAGAAGATCAGCCTGATATAGCGAGTCAGCAGATTGAGTTTGAAATAAATTGACCATAGTAGGCAATAATAACAGCCGTGATGATCCCCCAAAAAAGTAACAAAACACAATTGATAGAGGCTATCATCGACACCCATCAAATGGAAAACCAAGCTGAAAGCATGGATTATGAAGAATCAATGCAAGTGATACACACTCCTCCTATTCAAGAAAACATCCCTCAAATTATATAATTCCTTCAACATATACTTTAGATCGATGAAAATTTCGCAAGATTATGGTATAAAATTGACGAGCATGGAAATTTACGTGACACACTAATTGTTGAGCTAGAATGAAATGAAGTCAATAAAATGATCATTTACATCAAGGATATCACAGACCCAATCCCACTTCCAAATCTCATATCAAGAGAAAAACATACAATAGATTATAGTTGTGAACTGACATGTCTCATAGAACGACGTATCATCGAATATAAAGACCAAAGTTGTCAGTCCGAAGAAGTAACTTGTAGAGAAAGAAAGAAGTGATTATTCCTCAAATACCATCCATCAGATGACCGATCGACAAACAATTTGGCATAAGAACAACCAACTAAGAATCCAACATCCCAGTCGAAAAGTGTGATAAGTCGAGGTTCAAAAAAATCTTGTGTTCTTAAAAAAGTAGCTATGGGAGTCAATAATATTCCCCTTATGAAGGAGATGAGGATACAAGAAGACATTGGTTTGTATGAGGAAAATTCTGGGATACAACTGACATCTCAGATGAAGATAAGAAGATGGCACAATTTGGTGCTTCTCTTTGACACCATGCTCTAATATGGTTCATGAATTTCACAGAAAAATCAAAACCAGTCAAAATAAGAAATAAAGAGAAATTTTTTATCATTTTTCAAGGTCCAATATGTTACACACTTGGTTGCAAAAAAAATGAAAGAAATAAAGCAACGACCAGGCAAGTTGGTCCGCAAATACGACAAAAGATTCAAATATCTACTTAGCCAAATACCATTAACAATTGATCAAAGTATACTATTACAATGGTACGTAGATGGATTGCTACAATGAATCAGATTTCCATTACGACTCTATGATAAACCTCATGTGAATACACATTACAAAAATTGCAACGTGTCAATTCAGATGATGACGACCCATCGACTTCCTCACCGATAGAAAGGATAAAAGAAAAAATAGAAAAACTACAACAGACCATTAAAAATCTATCCCTAAGAAGAGGTGAGGTGTGGTGTACCACATGCTGCAAAGATGGTAAAACAAAAGATACTTGCAGTCTTAACGATCAAGTACCAGGAGAAATGGATGCACGACGAGTACAAGCAAAGACATATAGTAACATATGTGAAACCTTGACCGATCATACTAACAATATTGTCCACACAACTTGAAAAATACCAAGTGGTGCCATATTTGTGAAATGCACAACCATAGAACATTTGAGTGCAGACTAAATGCACAAAATAGAAATTTAAACATAGTCTATCACACTGAAGAAACTAATCAAAATAACGACTACGGGAGAAGAACCCATTACTACGGTTGAGGTCGGGGTCGAGGCAGCTGCGGTTGAGACAGATTCCAAGGTCGAGGTTGAGGTCGAATTTAATCTTAAAATTGTTGGAAATATGACCACATTAGCCCCAACTGTCCAATAAAGGATTGAGTTGAATTGAAATTTTGTAATATTTGTGGTGTCAGTGATCATTCACTAGAAGACTGTCCAATAGTACTTGATAAGATCATGACCAAAAAGAATGTAAACCTCCTACACGCAGTCTCCAAATAAGAAGTGTTAAATTTGAAGAACTTACGTGTCATTAATAGAGAAGTTGCAGGATCAGATAATATTCCCTTACATGAGCAACAACTAAGGAAGTCTAGTTAGTTTCCAAATCTAGATAAAGAAGAACAAATTATGGGGGAAGCACTTAAATTCTTCAGAAATTCTAATCAATACCAACCAAATAGAGGAAGACAAAAAAAAATACATTGTACAAGAATTCCTACAACTCTTAAAAGAAAAAAACATTTAGTTGGTCGATTGTTGGATTTTCTTAATATATTAAAGAGTATAAAGAAGGACAAAGACCATCTAAGGATGTTAGACAAGTTTCCTATAAGAATAAAGATTATGACCCATGGGTTGACTTGGAAATTCATGGGGTATTGATTAACCAAGAAGTTGTCAACATTGGATCACAAGTAAATATCCTACCTCAAGATACATGGATATGGCTGGTTCGACATTCATTAGCAACAAAACTGAATTACTTAAAATTGGAAAATCAAAGATTAATATATCCTATTGGTATACCTAAAAACGTTGAAACTTATATTATGGGTATACTGACATCAATCAACGTCGAAGTAATAAAATTAGTCAAGGGAATTCCAGCATATGCAACACTTGTCGGTCGACCATGGGGACGATAAATGAAAACAAATATCTCCCTCGAAAAGGACAGAATCAGGTTCAAAGGGAATGGAAGAAAAATAATAATTCCTATAGACCCTAGTGAAGGGAAACCTTAGAGTGAGTCAATGGATGAACATCATGAAGCGCGATGTTTGTACAAAGTAATCAATAAAAAAAGAGATTACGTTGAACCAAATGTGCAAGGGGAAATCTCGGTAGAGTCTCCCCTATTGGTTGGATACAATTTCGACTTAGCTCTATACAACTGGCAGATTAAAAATTATGAGGCGCACTCAAAATATTGTTGTACCATTGAATCCATCCCAATTAAATGTTCCAGAACATGCTACTCAATTCAAGCAAAACCTATAGTGTATGAAAAGAGACTTTGAAAAACTCCTACACTTATTTCGACCAGCAACCCGATGAAAAATACGCTACGCTACAATGAACGAAATTCTCCATCGACGCATGTCGAGGAAGTTTATAAATCTATAAGAGAATAAGGAAGAACTCAAAACCTAGTAGAAACCTTCATAGGCCAAGCCGCAAGATGGTGGGAAACACATTCCCCAAGACTACAAATGTGGACAATTGTATCCACTTACTTTGTAGAATTCTTTGGAGAAAATAAACTATCCAAATAATCCAACATCCCTATCTTCAAGGTTGGGTATGACCCAGTCGAATATATCCACCATTATGAGAATGAATGTCGTAGAATAGGATATAGAGATAAAATACTAGATTAAATACCAAATAAATTGTACAAAATCAAAGAATCATGTGGCCATACACTCAATTGGTCAGACATTAAAGAAAATTTTATCAAAGACTTCGAATTTTTTCTGGAAGAGGAACATCTAAGAGAAACAACACAACAAATTAAAAGCTTCCTAGAAAAATTGACAACAACTATACAAAAATAAAAAGGGAATATAACGGTCGATGAAGGATAAACATCGTCTTGCCACCTTGTTTGGACAACACAAAGAATCGATATGGAAAATACAACCTATCTTGGCCATACTTTTCGATGGGAAAGTGACCACCCAACGATGAAAAACCATGTAAAATTAGTATTAAAAATATCTAAGGAAGAAAAGGAGGAAATTGAACAGCCTGACTTTCTAGCGAGATTCACCAAAATCGAAGAAGGGGATCGACATCTCGAAGAAGAAAAACCACCGAAGTGGATGAATATTCAATTAAAGGATAAAATGTTTAATATATCAAATGACGATTGACCAAAAATGGAACGAGTAGGCAACTATTGGACAGATAGGGAGACAACCGACATATTCAACTTACTCAAAGAATATCAATATGTATTTGCACGAGACTGTAAAGATCTAAAAGGACTTGTAGAAGAAATGAGAGAAATGAAAATTGAAGTCATTCTGAGAGCAAAGCCAATCAAAAAGTGACCTTACAAATTAGCTCACAAATACAATCCCATCATTCAAAAGGAAATCGAAGGAATGTTATCAACATGCATCATATATCCAATCAAAAAAGAAGAATGGGTAAGTCTTATGGTGGTTCAACGAAAGAAGAACAACCCTAAGAAGTTAAGAGTATAAATTATATGCTACAAGATTTGGTATTAGAGACATTGAAGAAGACTCAGTTAATTTCCAACTTGTAGAAATGTGATTTTGGGAAGACTTCCTTGATATATCTTGGACACATGATTGGAGGAGGAGAGTCGATGGTAGATCCAAAGAATATTGTAGCCATCATACAATGGCCTATTTCCACCAATGTGACCTAATCAGGAGTTTCATGGGAGAAGCTCGGTATTTGAGAAAGTTCATTGTCAACTTCTCCACAGTTGCAGCACCATTGCATGCCATAAATGTCAAAGGAAATAACTTTCAGTGGGGTAAGATACAAAAAATATCATTTGAAGACTTGAAGAGGAAAATCAGCAATGCTCTAGTGTTATCCGTGCCAAATTTGTAGCGATCATTTGAGTTGGAGACTTATGCTAATGGATATGCATTAGGAGTAGTACTCATGCAAGGAGGAAGGCATGTGTTCTACCATTCATAGTTGATTCATGGAGAAGTGCTTGAATATCCCACATATGATAAGGAGTTATTTTCAATTGTAAAAACAATGAAGAAGTGGAAGCATTACCTCTTGGGGAAAGAGATTATCATACACACAGATCATCATCCTCTTCAATATATACAGAGTTAGATAAATATGCAACAAGTGAGAATTTAAAAGTGGTTAGGTTTATTGCAATAGTTTCATTTGTTTATTAAGTACAATAAAGGATTCATGAATAGAGTATTAGACATTCTCCCTCGACCATCACTAAAGAAGATTGCAACAATTGGAATGATAATTCATCTTGAGCCTTTCACTCATGAACTTTTGAGTGAGCATTATGATGGAGATGAAGATTTTAGGGAAGTCTACAAGCAACAAAAGGAAAGGATAGTTGTTTTCATGGAGGGAAATTAATAACACGTCCAATATGGGATATTGTACAAGTTGGGCAAATTGTGCATACCCTGGGGCATAAGAGTGAAATTGATGAGAGAAGCACACACTTCTCGAGTTGTTGGGCATTTTGGCGTGACAAAGAAAATGGTGAATCTGCAGTGATATGTGTATTGGCCAAATATGTAGGAACATGTGGCAAATTTTGTTAGAGGTTGTGTTATTTGTAGCACTAGTAAGCCAAGCAACCAGAAAATTGGTTTGCACATGCCATTTCTAGTACCAAATAGTCAATGGGAGAGAATCTCAAAGGATTTTTATGGAGGTTTACCCATGAATCGTAGAGGCCACGACTACTTGTTCGTTGTGGTGGATTTTTTCAACAAAATGTGCGTTCTCATTCCTTGTAAGAAGACAATCTCGGGATGAGAAGCAACTGAACTATTCTTCAGCCATGTCTGGGTACATTTTGGATTTCCAACCTCTATCATATCTGATAGGGATAATAGGTTCTTGGGAAGATTTTGGACAATGCTTTGGGATAGAATGGATACCAAGTTGAAGTAATCCACTGCCTTTCATCCTCAGAATGATGGACAAGATGAGGTCGTAAATAGGATGTTGGTGCAACTGTTGAGAGGATAAAACATCAAACATCCAAAAACTTGGGACGATCATACAGTCTATATTCAACACTCTTACAATAGAGCACTTCATACTTGTTTTGGTTATTTAACTCCTTCACCATTTGACATCGTTTATGGACATTAGAGAGAAGAAGCATAATTACAAGGAGAAGAACGAAATGCAAGCACATTTGTGGAAAAGATCATGAAGATACATCTAATGGTTTAAGAACAACTCGAGAAGAGCCAACAGTTGTACAAATCCATGCATGATAAACATAGGGAGGATCATAAGTTCTATTTTGGATAAAATCTCTGGCTATACCTCAATAAGGAATGACTGCAAGAAGCAATGAAGAAAATCAATCCCCTTAGATATGGACCATTTATGATCATTGAGCAAGTGAATGAGAATGCCTTCAAACTAAAACTTCCACCATATATGCAGATCATCTCAATGGTGAACGTGGAATATTTGAAGTTGTTTGAACCCTCCATGTTGGATGAGGAGGAAGAACATCAGGTTCTTCCCACCTTGGAAGAATTTTCACCTCATGATCTTGAGGAATTGAAGGAAGACACGGTCCTACAAAAAAAGGAGTGGACGACTCGCAGAGGAAACCAAGAATTGTGGCAGATTGGTCTCAAGGGATAGACTGGAAGGAAAGAAAAGTGTTATGAGAGGAACCATATTGCAAGAAAGTTCCCTCATCTATCCTTGGAATATTTTGGGGACCCAAAGCCTCCCATTTGGGAGCTGTGATCCAAATTGGATCCAACAAGAACGATTGGCTATCGACACAGGACTCAGAGATGAACAACACAGACATTGTTAAGGCTATGGGCAATGAAGGAGATCGACTTGTTTATATGAAGGGCCCCATATCATCATGATTGATGTCCAATTTTGTATATAATGTATGTAAATTTGGGCAGTGTATGGTTGTATGAAAAGGAAAAAAGAAACATTCATAATACATTTCCCATGAGGGATAAAAGACCAATAAATAAAGAAATGGAGGAGGGATGAACTCAAGAGAAGTTGAAGTGTTGGGGATGCATGAAATTCCAATTATACTCCCAATCAAATCGACATTATATATAATGTATCCCCACAATGAGAAAGGGGTTCTTTGGTTGTGAATTATGTAGAGAGGTTTTCCAGATGTTATTGAGGAGCATATACATGTACTAGAGACCTTGTAACTTTCCCATTTTTGAATAAATAAGAGCCTAGATGAAGGAAATATAATGTTGGTTTTCCCATTGGGTTTCCAGGGTAAAAATATGAGTCTATGTGTGATGATTGTCATGGTTTATTTTTTCTTAGGAATGGTTAGTGTTTGCACTGTAATTTAATGGTCGTCTGTGTATATTCTAGAGATGATAAATTCATATTGTTATTGTATGGGCTTGTTTTATATTAATCTGGTTCTCCATGCGTTAATAAATTATACTAACAACTCTTTAATTATAGCCATGAAATGAATTTAGAGGTTGTAAATCGACGGTCCTCCTTCCAAAGTCGTTGCTATTCATTCAAGGGTTTTTTATTTTGTTTTCATTTGTTGAGTGCATTCTCGACCTCGTCAGGCGTTTTCCTTTGGCCATAAATAATAGACATTATGTATATCTAGGTCTGGGGTTGTCTGGGCATTCATTAGATGCCCGTGAACCATATCCAGTTTTTCAAACTTGCACACTGTCAAATTCTCCCAAAATGTTATCCTATGTTGTCGTATGCCAAATCGACTTCTAATTTTTTTTTATTTGTTTGGGATTTTAAAATTGACTCCCCTACGTTTGATGCATCGTGGATTACCCAAATTTGGTCCAAAATGTTTTATGACATTACTAGTGAGTAAATTTTCCCTTAGACATTATTTCCAATTGTTGGTCGCTAAAACAAATTTGACTTGGTTTCCCTATTGGTCGAATTTCCTTTCTCATTCGACTAGTAGACATCTCTTGGTCGATTCGACTTAGGAGAAATCTGACTTGAGTAATTTTGACTTGGATAAATCAGACTTGAGAGATTTCGACTTGCTTCGAATTGACCCGACTTAATTCAACTCAAACCGACTTGCTTTGACTCAACCTAACTTTCTTCAACTCGACCCAACTTGTTTAGACTCGACTCATTATTTCTTCCTGACTCGACTTAACTCATTATTTCTTTCCAACTTGACTTGAAAATATATTGGTAGAAAAAAATTTCGACATCCAAACATCCAGATTTACAATCACGTTTAACAGAGAATTCCATGTTTGTGAGATGGATAATGTATATGAGGTTTACTGTGAGAAATATCAACTATATGTGAGTGACATATCACGTCTTCTCGATATGCATGTTTTTCTTCCCTATATCAACTATCATATCTTTCAGGAGGCGTCAAAGCTATTGTTATTATCAAGTCAGTTGATCAATTCAGACCCAGACTTCTCATGCACTCTTATCAGGATGTCACTCCCATAGGGTTATTTATATGGAATCAATGAGGGTCTGTGTCGTCAATCACTCATTCCATTATTTTATTGTCATAAACCATAAGTATTCCAAAACTATTTTATCAAGGGGCTCAATTAGTTCAATGTTCTTGTCATCATATTTTACTTAAGCTCTCATGTGTGTGTATGTGAAATTATGTCTCTCTTGAATGCCCTTGGCCACTACTCATCATGAATGCTCTTTGTAATTTATCTTCTCACTTAGTCGCTCCAAAAAGTTCCTCTATCGATGATTAATATTTTATTCAAGTTCTTAGTCAATGCTTCGTTACTCATTAATGTGTTTTCTCTACTACTGTTGTCAGTCATGGATATATTGCCAGATCTTATGGAGTCTCCAATTTCATTTACATGAAGGATAGTTCTTCTACGACTCAAATGTGACTCTCTAATTGTTAGTAAAAATATTTTTCCTACCCATGGTTTGACTTCATGTCGTTGACTGGGTATCAACTAATGTCAATGAGAAACTAATCTCGTCGTCTAAAGACCAACTTATATTACAATGGTGGAGGGGATTTTCTGCCTTCAAATAATACACACATTTAAACCCCCTCCTTTCTTTAGATTCTCCTTCATATTTTTATAATGAATCATGACGCAATCGACAAAAAAATGTTTTTATTTTTTATTTTTTTGACTAACTAAATTGTAGAATCGACTTGACTCCAAACTTGACTTGACTCATTTGACTATAAAATGGAATATAAACTAGATGGGGGTGGTCGAACCTGAAGAAGATGGAGATATAAGAGGATGAAGAAGATGGAGAGATAAGAGGATCGATTACTACTCATAAATGATGATGTATGTTGCTCGTGTGTGGATATTGTTCATCTTGATTACTCGTGGATGCTAGCGAATGCTGCTTGGATGTTGATCAGCCTGAATAAAATTTGAAATAGATGGTAAATCAAGAACATACAAATGAATATCCAGGGTTACTTATCAACAAGATCATGTATCGTATAGTTTATACTCTTAACTTCTTAGGGTCGTGCTTCTTTGGTTGAACCAGCATAGGAATTTCCTATTCTTCTTTGTCAATTGGATATATGATGCCTGCTGATAACATTCCTTTGATTTCCTTATGAACAATGGTATTTTATTTGTGAGATAATTTGTAAGGTCACTTTTTGATTGGCTTTGCTCCCAGAATGAGTTCAATTTTCATTTCTCCCATTTCTTCCACAAGTCCTTTTAGATCTTTATAGTCTCATGCAAATACATCTTGATATTCTTTGAGTAAGCCAACTATGTCGGTTATCTCCTTCTATGTCCAATAGTCTCCTACTTGTGCCATTTTTGGTTGATCATCATTTGATATATTTAACTCTTTTGTCTTTGATTCAACATTCATCTACTTCAGTGGTTTTTATTCCTCGAGATGTCGATCCCCTTCTTTAATTTTGGTGAAGCTCACCAAAAAATTGTGCTATTAAATTTCCTCCTTTTCTTCCTTAGATATTTTTAATACTGATTTTACATGGTTTTTCATCGTTGGGTGGTCACTTTTCCATCGAAAACTCTGACCAGGACAGGTTGTATTTTCCATATCGATTCTTCATGTTGTCGAAACAAGGTGGCAAGACGATGTCGATCCTTTATTGACCGTCATCTTCTCTTTTTCCTTTTGTATAAATGGTGTCAAATTTTCTAGGAAGCTTTTAATTTGCTATGTTGTTTCTCTTATATGTTCCTCCTCCAGAATAAATTTGAAGTCTTTGATAAAATTTTATTTAATGTCAAACCAATTGAGTGTATGGCCACATGCTTCTTTGGTTTTGTACCATTTATTTGGTATTTCATCTAGTGTGCTTGGAAACATGTGTGACCATACCCTTTCATATCTATATCCTATTCAACACCATTCATTCTCACAACGGTGGATATGTTCGATTAGGTCATACCCAACCTTGAAGATAGGGATGTTGGCTTATTTGGATAGTTTCTTTTCTCCAAAGCGTTCTACAAAGTAAGTGGATATAGTTGTCAACGTCTTTAGTCTTGGGGAATGTGTTTCCCACCATCTTGTGACTTGGCCTATGAAGGTTTCTACCAGGCTTTGAGTTCTTCCTTGTTCTCTTATACATTTAGAAAATTCCTCGACATGCGTCGATGGAGCATTTCGTTCGTTGTAGCATAGCATATTTTTCATCATGTTGTTGGTTGGAATAAGTGTAGGAGTTTTTCGAAGTATATTTTCACACACTATAGGTACTGCCTGAATTGAGTATCATGTTATGGAACGTTTAATTGGGATGGATTCAATGGTCCAACAATCTTTTGAGTGCACCTTATAATTTTCAATCTGCCAATTGTATAAAGTTGAGTTGGAATTGTGTTTGACCAACAGGGGAGACTCTGTTGAGATTTATCCTTGCACATTTGGTTCAATGTAATCTCTTTGTTCATTGATTATTTGGTACAGACATCACACTTCATGATATTCATCCAATGACTCACTCCAAGGTTTCCCTTCACCAGGGTCAAGAGGAATTATTATTTTTCTTCCATTCCTTTTTAACTTGATTATGTCCTTTTTGAGGGAGATGTTTTATTTCATTTATCATCCCCATGGATGATCGACAAGTGTTGCATATGCTGACATTCCCTCGACTAAGTTGATTACTTAGAATTTGACTAATGTCGATATACCCATAATATAAGTTTCAACATTTCCGAGTATACTAATAGGCTCTATTAATCTTTGATCTGTTAGCTTTAGGCAATTCTGTGTTGGTGCTAATGAAGGCCGACCTAGCCATATCCACGTGTCCTAAGGTAGGATATTTACTTGTGATCCAAATTCGATGACTTACTGGTTAATCAATAGCCCATGAATTTCCAACTCAACCTGTTGGTCATAATATTTATTCTTATAGAAAAGTTCTTTGACGTCCTTAGATGGTATTTTTACTTCTTTATACTCTCTTAGTATATTAAGCAGATCCAACAATTGACCGACTAAATTATTTTATTTTAAGAGCTATATGAATTCTTGTACAATGTATTCATTTTTTCTTTGTCTATTTGGTTGGTCTTGATTAGAATTTCTGAAGAATTTAAGCGCTTCCCTCATAATTTGTTCTTCTTTGTCTAGATTTGGAAACTGACTAGACTTCCCTGGCTATCGATCATGTAAGGGAATAATATCCTGTCCTACGCATGATCTAGTAACGATATGTAAGTTCTTCTAATTTAACACTTCTTCTTTTGAGATTGCATGTAGGAGGTTTATGTTCTTTTTGGTCATGATCTTATCAAGCACTATTGGATAGTCTTCTAGTGAATGATCACTGCTGGCACAAATATTACAAAATTTCAAGTCAATCGAATATTTTATTTGGAAATAGGGGCTAATGTGGTCATCTTTCCAACAATTGTAACAATAAATTTAACCTTGACCTCTATCTCGACCTTGACTTTGGAATCCGACTCAACCATGGTTGCCTCGACCCCAACCTCAACCATAGTAATCAGTTATTCTCTCGTAGTCGTTATTTTGATTAGTTTCTTTGGTGCGATAGACTTTGTTTACATTTATGTTTCATGCATTTAGTCGACACTCAGATGTTCTGTGGTTGTGCATTTCAAAAATATGGCACCACTTGGTATTTTTCAAGTTGTGAGGACAATCTTGTACACTATGGTCATTCAAGGTTTCATATATGTTATAATATGTTTCTGCTTATACTCGTCATGCATTATGTGCTCCTGGTACTTGATTGTTAAGACTGCAAGTATCTTTTCTATTACCATATTCGTAGCATGTGGTACACCACACCTTGCTTCTTCTTAGAGATAGATTTTTAATGGTTTGTTGTAAATGTTCTATTTTTTCTTCTAACCTTTCTGTCGATGAGGAAGTCGATGGGCCATCATCGTTCGACTTGACATGTTTCACTTTCTATAATGTGTCCTTACATGAGGTTATATCGTAGATTCATAATAGAGTTCTGATTCGTTGTAGCAATCTGGCTACGTACCATTGTACTAGTAGACTTTGATCGATTGTCGATGGCATTTGGATAAGTATATCTTTGAATCTTTTGTTGTATTCGTAGTATGACTCACCTAGTCATTGATTTATTTATTTCAGTTTTTATGTGGCAAAGTGTGTAACATCTTGGAACTTGAAAAATGATAAAAGGTTGTTCTTTGTTTATGATTTTAACCAGTTCTAATTTTCTGTGAAATTCATGAACCATGTTAGAGCATGATGTCAAAGAGAGACACTAAATTGTGCCATCTACTTATCTTCATCTGATATGTCAGCTACATCCCATAATTTTTTTCATACAAACTAATGTCTTCTTGGATCCATGTCTCCTTCATAAAGGGGAATATTATTGAGTCCCAAGGCTGCTTTTTTAAGAACACTATATTTTTGCGAACCTCGACTTATCACACTTTTCAACTGGGATGTCAGATTCTTAGTTGGTTTTTATTCCACCAACTTGTCTATCGATCAGTCGTCTCATGGATGGTATTCAAGAAGTAATTGCTTATTTCTTTCTCTACAAGTTACTTCTTCGGACTGGCAACTTTGGTATTTATATTCGACAATATGTTGTTCTATTGAATGTGTCGGTTCACAACCATAATCTATTATATTGTTTCTCTTGATATGAGATTTGGAAGGGGGGCTAGGTCTGTGAAATGTTTGATGTGAATGAGAATTTTATTGACTTCATTTCTTTCTGGCTCGACAATGAGCGTGTCACGTAAATTTCCATGCTCGTTGGTTCTATACCATAATCTTGTAGATTGTTCATCGATTTGAATTTTATGTTGAAGGAATTCTTTAATTCAAGGGTTGGTTACTTGAACAAGAGGAGTGTGTACCGATGGTCCCAATTCTTTGTGATCCATGCTTTCGGCTTGGTTTTCTAGTTGATGGGCACCCATGCTAGCCTCTATCAATTGTGCCTCATTACCTTTTTTAGGGATCACCGCGACTGTTGTTATATCCAGCTCTGGTCAATTTTTTTCAGACTCGGACTGCTCACACGCTCTATTAGGTTGATCTCCTCTAACCATTTTTCTATTTGACTTCCGGTTGTTCCACAGGTTACAAATATCCTCTCTCTCTTTTTTTCTCTCATCTCGTTTCATTTAATTGAACACTAGTATGCTCTTTTATTTTTTGGTGGAGCAATCATCTGGATGAGTAAGCGATAAGCGGTCATAGCCTTGTCAACAATAGATGCTACATACATGGTAGCTACTCATTGAAGCAAAGAAGAAGTATGACTGCAAAGGTTGTGTTCAAGAATCGGGTTTGAGCAAAGAGATATGAAGATAAGTTGTGATAGTCAAAGCACAATATTTATGGAAAAAAACCCCAACTTATCATTCCAAGACTAAGCACACTGATGTGCAATACCATTTCATTAGAGACATGGTGGAAAGCAACAAGGTGTTGTTGGAGAAAGTAGACACATTGGAAAACATAGCAAACTCTTTGACCAAGTATGTGAGCATTGTGAAGTTCTCTTGGTGTAGAGAGGCAATGATCATTGTTGCCTTGGGTCTATAAACAAGAGTTAAAAAAACTCTCGGTTTCAGCAAAGAATACAACAAGTGGGATATTTTTGGGTTGTTATATTCTTTGCAATGAAATTCAAAGGTCGAGGTGGATCTACTGGGTAAAGTCAAAGTTGAAGAAATCAAAAGCAAGTCGAAGGTCGAGGTAGATCGAATGGTTAAATTCAAAGTTGAAGAAATTGAAAGCAAGTCAAAGAGGTCAATCGACAAGAGGCTGATAGGCGGGTGCATGACAACCAACTGAAGACCGAATGGAGGTATACTAGTAATCAATTGGTAAATCAAATTAGAGTTGACTATAACATAATCTCGAGATTCATGAGATTTGTAGCCAATTATCTGCGAGGATCTGTAACCATTTTGGGGCACCTTTATTTAGGGTTTTTCCTACTGTAAATCTTACAAATAAGGCGTGTTGTAATGATGTAAAAGTTATTCTTTATAAAAATCATTTTAGAGGTTTTTGGTCATGTATATTTAAGCCGAATTGGCTACAAGGTTGTTCTTGTGTAAATCAAGAAGGTAAGATGTCGATTGTGTCTTAGGTGTAGACCAAGGTTAGGCATGTAACATTTTATTCTAAAGGAATAAGACAACAAGAGAGAAAAACTCTCAAGAAATGATTAGACATTAGACATTATTAGGCATTAGACATAGAGTGGATAAATCCAAGTAAATATATATGAATGTATTTAATAAAGGATAAAAATCACTTAACGAATGATTAGTTGGAGCATGTGCAACTGCTCCAACCATTTAACTATTGTATAAATAACCCTAAAGGAGGAATAAGAAAGTGGTTGGATATCCTTCCCCACATTCATATCCTTCTTTATTGAGATTATGTGTGTGTCTTGATGTGCTTAATGTGTCTCTCTTTAATGCCTTCTTCTATTTCCTAGATTACAACACTTTGGTTTTGTTGTCGGGACTTGAACCAGGACATTGATATTGGATGGAATATTTGTTCGTGGAATATTTATCCTTGAAATTTGTTGGTTAATTCTTGTAGATGATTGAGATAAGTTTTGAAGAAAATTGATTTCTCCTAGCTGCTCTTTGAAATAAAATAAAAAAGAATCTTCAATTTGGAAGATTTGTTGGTGGAAGATTTATTTGTAGATACTCCTGGTGTCAAATTGTTGTTGAATGCGCTCATGGAAAGAATATGATGATACCTATTTTATGCCTCGCTGCCAAATATGCTCATAAAAAGACTCATGAAGTTGCTCATCGGTTGCTAGTCATGAATGCTCATGATGCATGTATTGCTTGTAGATGATGTTGCTTGCATGAAGTTGATGGCTCGAAGGATCGTTCATGGATGCTCTTGGATGTTTCTCTATGTTTGAGGAAAAAAATATCAAATGGAGGAGGTTTGAACTTGGAAGCGGAATGATTACTCATGGATGTTTGTTGATTGCTACTCGATTATATAAATTACAGGGAAACATGAAAATTGTTCATGAAAGTTGATATTGTGTCAAATATGTTTTTGACTATTTGTGACCCACTGTCCATGGAACAATCTTGAAAAATTATGGAAAATATCCTTGTCGATTGTCGCTATGTAACTTTATGCACTAGCACTATCCCTGTCACTGCATAACTTTATGCACTAGAGATAGAATCAGTAGAACAAAGTGTGAGAAATATGTCGGTGTAATACCCTTTGTTACATGTGGCTCAAACACAACAAAAAACACATGTTATACCAACATCTTGGTTGGGAAAATAAGGAGTCACCCACAACAGAAATAGATGAAGCATGACAACCATGTTTCAGATCAGTGGTGGATGTATTGGTATTAAGTCCCATGTAGTGGCTTCGAACCAGCTTCATGGCCATTATATACACTAGATAGTCATTGGTTTTCTCCAAAGATGTCAAGTTCCAGGGGTGATTTTAGGGGCTAAGTTGATATTTCTTCACTGACATAAGTTGATATTCAGTCAACAACATTTAGTTGATTAAATTATGGTACCAACAAGCGTATTTGTTTTCCATTGAGTCATGAGTCAATTTGTAGTCAAGTACTCCTTCTAATACCAAATCTAGTCTCCATATATTCTCAAAGACCAAAAAAGCATAAATAAGCACATTCACGTTTGATGAGCAACAGAGAAAATAAATAAATGATTGAGCATTGATGAAGAGCATGATGGAAGCAGTTAAAGGCATTCAAGAAAGAGACATCTCTAGAAAAACACACACATGAGAGATGAAAAGAAAGGATGACGACAAAAAATGATGGGATTGATTAAACCCCTTGATATAAAAGTTGCAGAATAGTTCCTGAGTTGTGACCTTGAAATACAGAAAGAAAAGAAATGGTAGATTGGAAAATCACATAGTAAGACACTCACATGGGAAGATGAACCATCCTTCTACGAGTGTTGTGCAAGTGCGATATGAGCCCATGACAAGCCACTCACCACTTCGAAGGAACCAGAGAGAAATTTGTAATGATAGGATCAAGAGGACCATTGTTGGGTGGGAGCAAAGTGCTACGAGACTCATTGACTATGCATGTCACTACCAGATTGAAGACAAAGTTCAAAGAGTAACAAGTCATTAGTTATCTGCACACTTGCTCAAGACAAGAAAGGATTTGAGTGTGGGGGAGATGTTGAGGGGGCCTCTTAGGCCCTAATAATCATCACATACATGTATTATTAGACATTAGAAATAGAGTGGATAGAGTCAAGTAAATATATATGAATGTATGTAATAAAGGATAAAAATCACCTAACGAATGATTAGTTGGAGCGTGTGCAACTGCTCCAATCATTTAACTATTGTATAAATAACCCTAAAGGAGGAATAAGAAAGCAATTGGATATCCTTCCCCACATTCATCTCCTTCCTTATTGAGATTATGTGTGTGCCTTGATGTGCTTAATGTGTCTCTCTTGAACGCATACTTCTATTATCTATATTACAACAACACATATCCACTAGTCGAACTTCGGTTATCCAACTCTTCAGCCCAGTTGGCGTTGACAAAGCCATGTACATTTAATTCACTGTTACCTCTCGTTTTTCCTTGGTAGCATATAGCATAGTATTTTGTGCCACATAAATACATGAATACTCTCTTGACAATTTTCCAGTGCTCCTTTCCAGGTGTCGACATATATATACTCAACACTACCACTATATGTGAGTGCAGACCATCACATACATTAGAATACCAATAACACTTTCATAGGGAACCCATTCCATGCCCTCTATTTCCTCGTGTGCCCTTGGAAATTGTTCAACAATTATCATTGCTCCCACATGAGTTTACACCTTCACGGGTTTGTAATCCTGCATGTTGAAACATTTCGATATTGTTTCAATATAATTTTTCTTGTTCAACCAGAGCTTTCTAGCAACTCAATCTCTCTTTATATCCATTCCCAGAATGAATTTCGTTGCACCAAGATCCTTCATGTCAAACTTAGAGGATAGATGCTTCTTCACCTCCTTTATTGCGTTCATGTTGTTTCTAATCAACAACATGTCATCGACGTACAATGATACATATATGAAATTCCCACCTTCTTCCTTGAAATATATGCAGTGATCGGTTTTGATTCTCAAAAATCCCAAACTAAGGATGTATGTATCGAAATTTTGGTACCACATCCTTGGTGATTGCTTTAGACCATAAAGGGATCTTTTCAATTTGCACACCAAATATTTCTCACCTCTAACTACAAATCCTTCAAGTTATTTCATGTAGATTCCTTCTTCCAGGTCCTCGGGTAGGAACATTGTCTTTACATCCACCTGTTCCATTTCCAGATAAAATGTTGTAGCCAAAGACATTAGTACTCTGATGAAATTTAATTTTTCAATAGGGGAAAAATATCATGGAAGTCGACTCCTTCGACTTGGGAATATCCTTTCTCTACCAGTCGAGCTTTGATTTTCTCGACTTGACCTGTAACATTCATTTTCTTCTTGAATACCCACTTGCGACCAATGATATTTGTTCCATTTAGTAATTATACTAAATCCCATGTCTCATTCTTATGCAAGGATTCCATCTCTTCAACCATGTCATCCTTCCATAGTTTTTCCTTTGTTGACCTCAACCGATTTGGGCTCTTCGTCAGTAGCAATTAACACAAATATAGAATGAAAGTTGGGTGGAATATACCTTTTGAATGGTTTTCTTACTCATTCTGATCTCCTTACAACTGGGGTCAGTTGTTCCACCTATTCATCTGATTCAGTTGACTCATCTTAATTAGTTTATTCGTTCCTCAGTTCAAACTGCACCTTCTCTGGATTATTCTCTATTTGAACCATCACTTCAGACTTAGACTTCCTTTTGACTTCTATGAATACCACATCTCGACTATACACTGTTTTCCTTGATGGAAGGTCCCAAATCTTATATGTTTTCATTCCTACTTTGTATCTAATGAAAATACACTTAAATTCCTTCGTGTCCAGCTTTCTCCTCTTTTGCTTGGGAACGTGCACAAATGCATTACAGCCAAATATTTTGATATGTGAAACCAAAGGATTCTTACTAGACCATACCTCATGTGGATTCATTTCAACTAGCACTGATGAAGGAGACATATTCACAATATATTTTGTAGTGTTGACTGCCTCTGCCCAGGACTCTTGCGTGAGCTCAACACCATTGAGCATGCTCCTTTCCTTGTCCATCAATGTTTTGTTCATCCTCTCAACAAAACCATTTTGTTGTGGGGTATATGGTGTGGTATTTTGGAATTCTATGCCACACTTCTTAACGAACTAATCAAATTCCTTTCCATATAATTCACCACCGTTGTCAGCTCTTAGCACCTTAATCTTCTTGTCTGTCTAGTTTTCTACAAGAGATTTAAACTCTTTGAATTTCTCGAAAACCTTTGTTTTCTTCCTCAAGAAATATATCCATGTCTTCCTGGAAAAATCATCTATGAAGGAGACATGATAAATGGATCCACCAAGTGAAGGCACTGAAATAGGGCCAAGCACATCAATATGAACCAATTCTAGAATAGCCTTTGCCCTTATTGCTCCAGATGGGAACCTTACATGACTTTGTTTTCCATATATACAATGTTCACAAAAGTCGACTTCTAAATTACATTTAGGAATTCTAAATTACATTTAGGAAAATCTTCGACCATACCTTTGTTATGCATAGGTTGAAGTCGTTTTTCTCCAATATGTCCTATCCTCTCGTTCCATAGCATGGCCTAGTTGTTTTGATGAGGACTTGTTGAGTCGGTTTGAATCAATTCATCCCAAGTCGATTCGAAGTCGCGTCAAATTCAGGAACAACAATGTTGGATCTAGTCGAGTCGACATTCCCTAATAACCTATATAGGGCTCAAATATGAACTCATTTCCTTAATACCAGTGCACCTCTGACCATCTTGCATGTATCCTTCTGAAATAGAGTGTGCACCCTTGCATCCATCATCTTGCTGACATATATCAGGTTTCTTGTCAAGCCCAAAATATGTAGTACACCTGGAATGGTTCTACTCCTCTCATCCTGTAGTATTAGTCAAACTCTTCCTCATCTGACAATTTTGGTTTTCGAGTCGTCCCCCAATAACACATATCCCCCTTCATATCATTCATATTCACAGAACCATTCTCTATGTGGTGTCATATGATAGGATTCTCCTAAGTCGATCAACCAAACATCTTGATCTGACTGTGTACTAGTCGACACTAGGTACACATCACCTCCCTTATCTAGGGTCACATTTCTCTCACTCGATTGCTTCTCATTGGATCCTTTATTGGATTTTGTTTCCTTTGACTTGTAGTACCTTTTGTAATGCTTAGATTTACTGCATTTCCAACATCTTCTTGTTGTCGACTAAACCAGGGATTTAGATATACCCTTCGACTTATATTTTCTACCAGAGAATTTTCCTTTATCTATCCGACCAATTGACCTCTTACCACTAATTCATTCTTGGTTGATCCTTCCATGTTCTTCCTTCTCATTTCTTCTGATAGTAGAGATGCAACCATGTCTTCTAGCGCTGATGTTGTTGAATTACTCCCTATAGCCACAACTAATCTATTCCAGGAGTCTGACAAAGAACATAATAGGGTAACCCATTTCTCCTCCTCAATGATTTTAATATGCACATAATATACCTAGCTTATAATAATGATAAATTCATTTAAATGCTCAGTCACTGAACTTCCCTCACTCATCCTCAAAATATACAATTTATTTCTATGGAACAACTTATTCTCTAGCGATTTTGACTGGTAGAAGCTCCCCAACTTGTCCCACAATTTCTTGGTTGAATCTTCACCTGAGACATTCAACAGTATTGAATCTGCAAGACACATTTGAATCATACTCCTCTCCCTTCTCTTTATTTTCTCCCATTCTTCCCTTGGCATACCTTTCAGAATGGTACCTGGATAGACTATTTCCCATTGTTATCGATCTACAAGGAGATCTTCAATTTTAAACTTCCAAAGCTCAAAATTCTGGCCATTGATTTTTTCGATCTCTATCCTCGAGCTACTCACCATTCTTTAAGCACAATCTATAAATATTTATGAATTACGATTCTTACTGTACTTAGGGTTTAACTTATATCCAAGGTTTTTAAACCAAGCTCTCATACCACATATTAGGAAATGAGGAAAACTTACACACTAAACCTAACAAAAGAGATGAAGAAAGATTTAATCAAGAAAGTAAATGACAAAGAAAACACACAGTACAAAAAGATTTTACCCTGGAAACCCAAATGGGAAAACCAAAATTCGTTGAACGTTTTTCTCTCTTGTTGTCTTATTCCTTCAAAATAAAAGGTTACATGCCTAACCTTGGTCTACACCTAAGACACAATCGACATCATACCTTCTTGATTTACACAAGAACAACCCTGTAGCCAATTTGGATTACATTTACATGATCAACAACCTCTAAAATGATTTCTCTAAAGATTATATTATACAAAATTACAACAAGCATTATTTATAATCTTTACAGTAGAAAAACCATAAATTAAGGTTCCCAAAAATGGTTATACATCCTCATAGATCATTGGCTACAAATCCTATGAATCTCAAGATTCTGTTATAGTCAACTCTAAGTTAGTTTACCAGTTGATTACCAGTTGACCTCCATTCGATCTTCAATCGGTTGCCATGTGCCCACCTGTCGGCCTCTTGTTGGTTGACCTCTTTGAATTGTTGTTGATTTCTTTGACTTCAAATTTACCTCGTCAATCCACCTTGACCTTCGACTTGCTATCAATTTCTTCAACTTCAACTTTACCTGGTTGATCCACCTCGACCTTCAACTTTCACTACAAAGAATATAACAACCCAAAACATGGGAACTTGGGCATAGGTGTATGGGAAATGGCATGGCACATTATATAGAGGTTCTTTCATATAGTGAGAAAGAGGAGGAGGAAGAGTAGATAGAATATAGTGAGAAGGACAAGTCAGCTGATGAGGAACCACATGAGGAGGTCAAGAGTGGAGCCATCTCCACTCTATTGAGTGTTCCCATATTTCACACCTTCAGGACCTGTGGTGTATTACATGGTCAGTGGGTCACAATACTGATTGATGGTGGGGAAACCCACAAATTTACCGAATCAGGCTAGGTGGCTAAAAGGGGCATCCCTACAGTGGGATTTTAGGGGTTTAATGTAGTAGTAGTTTGTGGGCACATTATTCCTTGCACACAAAATATCACACAGTTACGAGTTGTATGGGAAACTACACAGTCAATGATGACTTCTATGTAATGGAAATTCCAGACACCAATTCCATATTTGGGGTCCAATGGCTTGTTTCCATAGGAAAACATTCAGTGGAATACCAAGCTATAGAGTTGGAGTTCAAAGCAACATATGGTAGGAAGGTAGTTTTGAGGGGAATGTCAATTGAAGCTCCCAGGATCGTCTTATCTAAATGTATGGAGGGTATTTTTAGACATGGGGATGTCACTTATGTGGTAGAACGTTTAATTACTACTAAGGAACCTTCAGATAATAGTCATCAATATCATACATACATACAGACACTACTGAGCAGACACGATCAAGTTTTTGGGAAGATACCTATAGGGAGACCACCCAACAGATGATTTGAGCACAATATTGAATTGGAAGAGAGAGCCAAACCAATGATCACCACTCCCTATAGAAATTCAAAGAAATTCAAGGATGAGATTGAGAAGGCCATTAAGGAACTGCTAGAGATGGGACACATCAAGCTGATTTCTTTTCCATTTGCTTCTTCTATAGTGTTGGTTAAGAAGAAGGATGGCACATTGAAGATGTGCATTGATTACATGACATTGAATAAGAAGATGATAAAAAATAGGTACCCAATTCCCAGGATCGATGAGTTGTTGGATGAGTTGCATGTGGAAATGTATTTTTCAAATATTGATATTTGATCGAGGTACCACCAGATTAGAGTCAGAGATAAGGACATTCCTAAAACTGATTTCAGATGCCATTATGGGAATTATGAGTTTTTGGTCAGGCCATTTGGGTTGATCAACATACCAACCAATTTCTAGTATTGCATGAATCATATATTCAAAAAGAAACTAAGGAAATTTGTATTGGTTTTCTTCAATGATCTTTTGATTTATAGCAAGACATTGGACGAACACTTGAGACATCTAGAGGAGATTATGAGTATCATGGACGATCAATCACTATATGCTAAGGAGTAAAAATGTGAGTTTGGAATGACAAAGATCCTATACTTGGGTCATGTGGTTAGTGCTCAAAGGGTACATGTGCATAGAGAAAATATTTAGGCCATACTGGATTGGCCACCGCCCAAAATTATTTCACACTTGTGCAGTTTCTTCAAGATTTCCATCTACTACAAGAAGTTTGTTAAGGGGTTTTCACAATTGGCTACACCACTCACATATATAACAAATAAGGGGTAATTTGAGGGGAGAGATGAGGCCCATAGGACGTTTGAAAAGATGAAGGAGGTGATGAGAACTTGTCCAGTTCTAGCACTTCCTGATTTCAATCAGCCTTTTGTGCTTGAGTGTGATGCATTGGATGAGGGGATAGGAGAAATGTTGATGCAATAGAGGCATTCGATAACATATGCAAGTAGAAGCTCACAGATTCAAATAACCTATACTCCATCTATGACAAAGAGATGCTAACCATCATGCATGCCTTGACGAAGTTTAGACAATACTTGGTAGGTGAAAAAATTATGGTTAAGACAAACCACAATAGCTTGAGGCACTTTTTGGGGGAAAAGGACTTGAATGAAAGACAAAAAAAATGGGTGAGAAAATTGCAGACATATAATTTCGGCATTGAGTATGTTAAGGGAAAGAAGAATGCAGTTGCATATGCTCTCTCTAGAAATCTAGAGGTATTTTCATTTGCAAAGATTTCAACTGACTGTAAATCTCATCTCTTGGTGGAATATTCCAAGAACAAATTTTCTTGTGAGGTGATGGACCGCAGTGTACATGATGATAGGCACAAAGTGGTGGATGATATTATCTACTACAAAGAATGTATATACTTAGTCCAGGAATCTACACTAAATGAGAAGATCATGGTGGCTATGCACTATGCACCATTGGTAGTGTATACAAGATACTTATAAACTTATAGGTAGATCAGGGAGAGGTTCACTTGGAAGGGCCTCAAAGATGATGTATTGAATCATGTGAGAGAGTATGTGACTTTTCAGCAAAACAATTCAGAGAAGACCCATCCTACATGACTACTACAACCATTGCCCATCCCAGAATAGAAGTGGGGAAGCATATCTATGAAATTTGTCATTGGTTTTCCAAAGGTCCAAGGCATATATTGTATATATGTAGTGGTTTATCGACTGACCAAATTTGCACATTACTTTTCCATATCCTATGAGTATAAGGCATCACATGTAGTGGAGTTGTTTTTCAGGGAGATATTCAGACTCCATGGCTTGCCAAGGTATACTTTCAGTGAAAGGGACAATATGTTTCTTAGTGCATTTTGGCAGGAGTTGTTTAGATTGGATGGCACATAATTGAATCCCATCACCAGTTACTACCCTCAGATGGATGGACGAAAAAATATTGTGAACAAATGGCTAGAACGATACTTACGTAACTATGTGTCTAGGGTGCAAAAGGCATGGGTTAAGTGGTTACATTTGGGGGAACACTACAATAAAACCACTTATCATATGTCCATTGGTATGGCACCATTCCGGGCATTATATGGTTATGATGCTCCTTCTTTTATCGACCTAGTGTTTGGGGATAACGAGGCCCCCAAATCCAAGTACTGGATCCAAGAGATCTAGGACATACTCAAAGATCTCAAGGAAAATCTATAGATGGCCCAGAATTAGCAAAAGGTATATGTAGACAGGCACGGGGTTGAGTGCATTTTTGAAGTGGGAGACTTGGTATTGTTGAGGCTACGACCATACATACATTCTTCCCTGAAGAAAAGTGGAGTGGAGAATATTAAGCCACATTTTTATGGGCCTTACAGGGTGATTCAGAGAGTTGGTGAGGTGTCTTATCAGTTGGATTTGTTGGAGGGAAGAAAAATTAATAATGTGTTTCATGTCTCATGCCTCAAAAAGGATTTGGGACAATAAGTCACTACTTTGGCAAATTTACCTCCATTGGATGAGGAGGGGAAATAATGTTTGGTTCCCGAGGAGATATTGGAGATCTGGGACAGGAATTTACAGAACATGATGATTCGAGAGTACCTCGTCAGATGGAAATATTTACCATCAGAGGATGCCACAAGGGAAAATGATCATGTACTGCAGCATCCGAATTTGCAGTTGCTTGAAGAGAAGTAATCTCTAGAAGGGAGTATTGTAATGTCCCTTTCCAAATGAGCTCTCGAGAGAATTGTTGAAATAGACTAAGTAATTCTCATAGGCTATAGTCAATGGGGGAAAAGGGAATTAATAATTAATTAATGTCACCGGAGTAGGAATTAAATTATTTTTAAAGGGTGACATTGAGTAAGTAATTAAAAAAGGTGCCTAAGTAAATATTGGGAAGATGAAAAGTCACTTAAACTTATTAAAAGGTAAAAAGGTCACAAAAGGGTCAACCGAAGAATAAAAGGAGTAAAGGAGGGTGCCCTCTTTCATTCTTGACTTGAAATTTTCTAAAATTACTTTGAGAGAGCTCTTTGTGGCTTTGGAACACATGGGATGAAAACCCTAGGAGAAATTTATGAGATTGGTTTCAGTGGTGAAATTGTCCACCCTAGCTAGTCCATTGAGAGGAGATCACTCAGATATTCTTACGGTGCTTCATTGTGACATATATCATCTTCTTGCAACTGAGTTTTCCTTACTGATGGCTAATATCTTCTCATTGTGATTGATTTTTGTTAGTGGCGGCTAGGATATTCGTTACAAAGGCAAATCTTGTTAAGAGAGGCGAGTTCTTGAGAAGAGGATTGCATCATTTGCTAGTGGGTCAAATATAATTCCATTGGAGGGTAGAGCTACTAAGAACATGGTCGATTTCCCTTAATAAAATCGTAATAGTGTTGAGGGAGGTTGTGTCACTCAGGGGGCTACAAATTATGATAAAGAAAGGATTGTGTTACCTATTAGTTGAGTTGATTTGCACTGATGGAGTCACCAAACCAATGTTGGATGAATTTAACATTATTGGGGATGAGTTGGCTATCATAGAGGCCAATTACTTCAGTTCTAGGCTTATTTGGGAGAGTAAAGACTCCATATCTCTTGTTGGACGAGTTGTCTCATCAATGGGACGTGTTCTATATTCTTGTAGTTGAGTTCGATGCACAAAGACTTGATCCTCTTTGTCTTATATATTGGTTGTATATGGAGTTCTCCCTACATGCCCGTCCTTTCCCATTTGTTTATTGTATTTTGTAATTTCTTGTAGACATCTAAGTGTTACATAGGTCAGGCCTATTCTTATTGTCTTGTTGTTCTATTATGTGTAGTGGTTATTATACACTGTTGTCACTCAAATCTATGAAATAAAGTTGTGATATTTTTTTGGGAATTTTTATAATATTTGTGTCATATTTGGGTGTGACTAAATATATTTAAAAGGTTATTCATTATGCATAAACAAACCAACATATAAAAAAAATACAGTATTCACTACAACAACATATTGTACGACAAAAGACTTCACTGCAAACTAAATTAAAGTCAAAATATTTAGTGAGAACATTACAATGCCCTTTTGACCATTTGTTTTTACAACCAAAGCATATTCCTTTTTCTCTTCTTTCCTCCATTTCCTTATGTGATATTCAAGTAAGTTAAGGCATAATTTTCTTATGAACCCAAAAACGATCTCTTCTTCTTGCGTATGCTCCAATGGTAGAATTGTGTGTAGCCTTACTCTTGGCATGAATAAGACGAGAAAATTGCATAGTTTCCATAATACTTTCAATATGCTTTAGGAAAATCTCATGTTTAATGTCTTCTTTTAATACACCCATATAAGCTTCCAACAAATTTTCATTACTTATGTTATCAACCGTTGTGGCCAATACCTGAAAATTTGAATTATAATCTTCAATATCACCTAAGTGCTTGATTATTGTCAATTGACTAGAGTAGTCTTGTTCCCAAAATTTCCCATATTTTTATTCTAAGTATCTTGTAAATAAACCCTAAGTATAATGATAAGAAGGGGGCTTCCTTTTAACTACCCATTGATACCATTGATATGGTTTTATGTCAAAGTTCAAAGTTTCTACATGAATCCTTTGCTTATCATCCACAATATTATGTAGTTAAAAATATTGTTGTATTTGGTTCACCCATGTAAATGCTTTGTTCCATCAAAATTCCTTAATTCAACCTTGGGAAGGTTCACTCGTTTTGGAGACCATCCATAAGTAACTCCACTATTGGAGTTAAATCCCCCTAGAAAATTATTATTATTGGAAATTTGTTCAACCTGAATACTACCTTTATTTTTGTGAGTCCCTTCAGACACCTTATCAATTTTAGAAACCTCCCATTTAAGGCTTCCATAATCTTATGTTCCATTTGTTCCAACTTTCCATCCATTTTATGTTCCAACTGTTCCATTGTTCTTTTCATCTGTTCCTTATTTTCATCAATCTTCCTTTCCATGAATTCCTTATTTACATCCATATTTCTTTCCATTTATGTTTAAGTATTCATCAAATCAACATTTTTCATTAACCTTTCATTCGATTAATTGATTTGCCTATTCAATTTGGATAACTAGTTTTGTATCTCCTCATTTCCTTCATGAGTCATGGAGGAGATTTATGGAGGTTTAATTGGTGAAGTAATTTTTGGATCTTTCTTTGGATCCATGGAAAAAATTTATTAGGTCCTAAGTACAAGGGAGTGTCAGGTGTTATATCTCTCTGATATACGTGATGGGCCCAACAATATTACTCGACCCAATATCTCATGGAACTAACTAAATATGCTCAATTGTGCCCTTAGTCATACTATCCGACTACCTAGGTACTAGAGAGTGGTCTCCCCAAGTTTTGTTCTCAATGTACTATATAAACAAGACAGTAAAATATATTATCTAAGGATGGTTTTAGGTATACCTAGGGGACTTCCTATATACCCAAAGTCATGTGGAAGTGAGATTTTGTTTACATGTACTATCTAATGTGGTACTGCTCGAAGGGGTTCCATAGGGGTTACAAGGGTTTCCAACCACATGAAACTGTGTGTATTCTTCCCCAATCGTAGTTTCACTTACTTAATGATAGATCCTGTGTTATTTAAGGACATTGGAAACCATCTCTAAAAAAATATTAAAAATGAGCTTGCTAACGACGAAAAAATCTCTTTAAAATCACTAGAAAATAACTTGTGCAAAAACCCAATTTCCACCAAAAATATATTATAAAATATAATGAGTCAAAATACAAAAAAAATTCCACATGTATTTCACTGTGTCAACTCAAGATTCTGAAAATTTTAGAGTCTGAAACTTCATTGAAAAGAAATTGCAGTGGGAATTCCAAGAGAACTAGTTTCATTATTAGTCACAAACCTTGTCTTCCATGGAATATATATCTGAAAGTTTAGAGAAACGAGACTTGAAATTATGACCCATGTACTATGACATTAATCCTCAATCTCCATAAAATTTCACCATCTAAAACTTCTCGGAAACAAATTTATAATGAAAATTCCAAGATGACTCATTTAAAATTGATTTCAGGATGAGTAAAAAACCCTATCTTCCATAGGATATATCTCCAAAAGTATAATGAACCAAAACTTTAAATTTCTACCATATGTACCATGATACATCTCTTGAGTAACCTCCAATTTTTTTTGTTTTAAACTTCCCAAAGAAAAATCTATAGAGAAAATTCCAAGATGACTCGCTTGAAGCAACAAAACCCTAGTATCGATGCTCTCGATACAAAAAGTTATGATCCAATGCTTTAAAAATGATAATAAAATCAATTAATACAATCCACTTCGAGGGAAAAACCTCATTTTACAATATATCCAATTCATAAGATAAGATGAGATGTTTATACAAATGATTCTCCTTTATTATAAATAGGAGATAAAGTGAGCATGATGTAACCTACCACTAATATGACCTAATCATAACTAATAAAATAATAATAAATGAGTGTTAGGGACTTATGGGCCTGAACAATAAAACTACGATTTAAGTAACTTATTAATTCTGAAAATTCAAGAGCATATAGAAACCAATAAAACCAAATCGTCTAGCCCTAAAATTGTTGTAATACAAACCAACTAGGCAAATTTTCCAAGAGGGATGATTTTAGGTCAAACACATGCAAGAAAACCCTAGGATTTTGGGTCAAAAATATGCAATAAAACCTATATTAAAATCATAAGAAGAGAAAGGACGGACCTGTAGGGAGAACTAGATGAGAAAATACTAGTGCCTACTAATTTTTTCAAGCATATGGGGTCAACTAAGGACTCTCTTGAGAAAGTGTAAGTGAGACTAGGGTGATAGTTAAGGTTGTCCATGGAAAACACTAGCAAATCCACCTAGTTCCTTACAACTTCAAGATTGTTCAAGGGGAAGATAATCCACTAGTGATCTTCCAAGATCTTTCAAAAAGGGACTTGTTCAAGAAAAATAGAAAGATACTGCACCACCACCACTAGAGAAGCAAAACTACGTGTACAATCATCCATAAACAAAATCCATAAATATTTAAAGAGACCACTTACCCAATAAATCCATTCATCCACAAAACCCTATTCAAGAGAATCCATGAAATTTTGTAAAGCATACACAAGACATCATCCTCAAGAAGTCACTCTAGTTATCCATCCACAGAAAAAAGGTAGTCATAATAGTAAGCAAGTAGTTTTCTCTACAAGTTATAGAAATAATTTATAAATGAGAAGGTCTTCTCTATTTATATGAGATATCTAGCACCCTTCTCATTACAATAACAATATTTTACTAGATTTTATCCTAAGAAAATATACAAAAGCCTTTATCTATTTACTAGCCCTATATATAAGGTATAAATACATAAATATCCATGACACAAGAGTGGATGAGTCAAAACACCCCCAACGATGCTCTCAAAATCAAGTGAAAAGTCATCAAGTGCCAAATCGTCCTCCTCAAATGTATGAACAAAAACAAATGTGGCATATGTGGGCTCCCAAGAGAGGATGAATCACTCAAATCATGTGAAAATGCATGAATATGGGATTAAAAGTGAAATGTTCCCTCCAAAGGGTGCAACATTTCATCCAATATATGCAACATATTGTCTAGAAGGGTGCAACGATCTCCAAAAGAATCCCAACGACCTCCAAAATAAAAAGAATGACCTCCATCAAGTATGTAAGCGACATCCTCAACTTCCTCCAAAGGACAAGGCTCAATCCAAGTAATCTCCATGCAATGTACATTGTCCAAGGTAAGGCCCAAGTGACCCAAAGTAGTCATCAATCTGAATGCATGTACGCAAGTCTAATGCAACATAAAAAAGTGAATAATGTCAAATGTAAATGCCATTAAGTATATCACATTAAGTATCATCTTCTAAATTCACAATAATTCATATAGTTCATACAATTTTCCAAGTTTAAGTGTGATGGGGGAATCATTAACCCCTATTACATGTGTCAACATCCTAAAAGAGAAATAGTTCATGAGAAAAAACCATCAATGAGCATGTGTAGTCACAAATGATATGGTTTGGTGGGTAACTTCATGAGCTGCATTACACAACCATGTGAGGTTGTTTAAGATATTCATTCACATGAGTGCCCTTGAAATATGAGGGAGCATTTATGCATTGAGTTTCCCTTTCCTTGATACTATGTCTTACTACCCCTTATTTGAATTTTTTTATTTATCTCACCTTTTTTGGCTTTTAAATTTTATTTTATTTCATTTAGTCATTTTTTTAGATGTGCATTTTATTGCATAGGACTTGGAGTAATCACCTCATAGCGAGGGGGGATTGATCATGCTTTATTTCCTTTGGATTTTTTACTTTTTCTTTTATTTTCTCTTCACCTTGAGTTTATAACTCTTTTGTGGTGAGGCTCTTCTCAAGGGACTATGAAGAATGAACCTTTTTGTGTGACATATGACAACCAACCTATGAGAAAGACAACAGAAGTCAAGAAGGGTGGAGATTTTTAAGTATGTATTGGGATATGGACATGATACACCTTGGAAAGCCCCCCAATAGTACACCTCATCCCAAGAGTGACAACATTTATCTAGAAGACGATGATGGTCATCGAAGTGAAACAAGGCAAAAGGCACAAATATAGAGCATCATGAATCTGACTCAACCAATGATCACCAAGTTCATGAAAAGTACATAAGGCATTAACACTCAATATGAAGCAATGGAATAATGTACCTCATGTTTTTCAAGCACCATAATCAACAATTTTGAGTGAGCTGAGAAAAATGTGGGAAGCAACTTCGGTAAAAGGTTTATGGAGAACCATGGATCTCATCTGTGGAATTGTTATCTGTGATAAGGATCAAAAGAGAAAAAACTATTCTAGTTACCCCTAGATGTTAGGGGGTAAAAAATACAACTCATGATGATCCACACCAAATGATCTCAAAATGATTCAAGTGGATGAATAAAGACATCATGATGAGCACCTCAATATAAAGGACATAATTATGAAAAGACATCTCTACATACTGGATGTGGAATAACTAAAACTCACATATGAAACTTGTATTAAAAGCATAAAAAGAGTAATGCAATTTCTTAGTTAAGTAATAAGATCCATATAAGTGTCCCTATAAGGCATATTCATGAACCATTACATGTACATTAATGTCCCACTAATGGTGACCTTCATTATTGCACAAGCTATCACAATGACACTAAGTACATCCATAAATGTGGCCACTAGACAACAATACCACACATTTTAACATTCTCTCTTAATGTTGACTAGGGGAACAATTACATACAAATAAGAATATGGTATTACATTAACATNGCAAGTAGTTTTCTCTACAAGTTATAGAAATAATTTATAAATGAGAAGGTCTTCTCTATTTATATGAGATATCTAGCACCCTTCTCATTACAATAACAATATTTTACTAGATTTTATCCTAAGAAAATATACAAAAGCCTTTATCTATTTACTAGCCCTATATATAAGGTATAAATACATAAATATCCATGACACAAGAGTGGATGAGTCAAAACACCCCCAACGATGCTCTCAAAATCAAGTGAAAAGTCATCAAGTGCCAAATCGTCCTCCTCAAATGTATGAACAAAAACAAATGTGGCATATGTGGGCTCCCAAGAGAGGATGAATCACTCAAATCATGTGAAAATGCATGAATATGGGATTAAAAGTGAAATGTTCCCTCCAAAGGGTGCAACATTTCATCCAATATATGCAACATATTGTCTAGAAGGGTGCAACGATCTCCAAAAGAATCCCAACGACCTCCAAAATAAAAAGAATGACCTCCATCAAGTATGTAAGCGACATCCTCAACTTCCTCCAAAGGACAAGGCTCAATCCAAGTAATCTCCATGCAATGTACATTGTCCAAGGTAAGGCCCAAGTGACCCAAAGTAGTCATCAATCTGAATGCATGTACGCAAGTCTAATGCAACATAAAAAAGTGAATAATGTCAAATGTAAATGCCATTAAGTATATCACATTAAGTATCATCTTCTAAATTCACAATAATTCATATAGTTCATACAATTTTCCAAGTTTAAGTGTGATGGGGGAATCATTAACCCCTATTACATGTGTCAACATCCTAAAAGAGAAATAGTTCATGAGAAAAAACCATCAATGAGCATGTGTAGTCACAAATGATATGGTTTGGTGGGTAACTTCATGAGCTGCATTACACAACCATGTGAGGTTGTTTAAGATATTCATTCACATGAGTGCCCTTGAAATATGAGGGAGCATTTATGCATTGAGTTTCCCTTTCCTTGATACTATGTCTTACTACCCCTTATTTGAATTTTTTTATTTATCTCACCTTTTTTGGCTTTTAAATTTTATTTTATTTCATTTAGTCATTTTTTTAGATGTGCATTTTATTGCATAGGACTTGGAGTAATCACCTCATAGCGAGGGGGGATTGATCATGCTTTATTTCCTTTGGATTTTTTACTTTTTCTTTTATTTTCTCTTCACCTTGAGTTTATAACTCTTTTGTGGTGAGGCTCTTCTCAAGGGACTATGAAGAATGAACCTTTTTGTGTGACATATGACAACCAACCTATGAGAAAGACAACAGAAGTCAAGAAGGGTGGAGATTTTTAAGTATGTATTGGGATATGGACATGATACACCTTGGAAAGCCCCCCAATAGTACACCTCATCCCAAGAGTGACAACATTTATCTAGAAGACGATGATGGTCATCGAAGTGAAACAAGGCAAAAGGCACAAATATAGAGCATCATGAATCTGACTCAACCAATGATCACCAAGTTCATGAAAAGTACATAAGGCATTAACACTCAATATGAAGCAATGGAATAATGTACCTCATGTTTTTCAAGCACCATAATCAACAATTTTGAGTGAGCTGAGAAAAATGTGGGAAGCAACTTCGGTAAAAGGTTTATGGAGAACCATGGATCTCATCTGTGGAATTGTTATCTGTGATAAGGATCAAAAGAGAAAAAACTATTCTAGTTACCCCTAGATGTTAGGGGGTAAAAAATACAACTCATGATGATCCACACCAAATGATCTCAAAATGATTCAAGTGGATGAATAAAGACATCATGATGAGCACCTCAATATAAAGGACATAATTATGAAAAGACATCTCTACATACTGGATGTGGAATAACTAAAACTCACATATGAAACTTGTATTAAAAGCATAAAAAGAGTAATGCAATTTCTTAGTTAAGTAATAAGATCCATATAAGTGTCCCTATAAGGCATATTCATGAACCATTACATGTACATTAATGTCCCACTAATGGTGACCTTCATTATTGCACAAGCTATCACAATGACACTAAGTACATCCATAAATGTGGCCACTAGACAACAATACCACACATTTTAACATTCTCTCTTAATGTTGACTAGGGGAACAATTACATACAAATAAGAATATGGTATTACATTAACATCCCCCCTTAATGAGTACTTCATACATCCTTAATATATGCAAAAGGTAGAAAAACTTTGCTTCCATCCATGGCAAGTTGCAAAGTGACACAATGAACAATGCCATTAGCAATCATATCCCCAATAAGATGGGAAGATGAATGAACTTCACTTTCGTTAAGGTCCACTGCAAGTACAACCACTACTAACGACATTAACCTCCCTATGTTGAAGTGAAAACAAACTCAAAATGGAATGTCAATATGCAAAACTATCAATATCCACAATCTTCACACAACCCTCTTCGGAACTAACAAAGCAAACAAATAGTCCAATTGCATACCTATAGCCTCTAAAAGAACAAATTCACACAAATATACTTGGTATTAATCAATTAAATGCAAGGATACTCCATTCAAGTGTAATAGAGCCTATGCACGAATTATCAAAGAAGGAACATAAATCCACAATGTTGTCAAATAATTATCTCCCCCAAAAGACAAAAGATGGCAAAAATAATGTTGAAGTTGAAAGTGATTCAATAATCTATAAGAGTCAATTATAAATAATAATGATCTAATCACACAAACTAAGGACTTGACCAAGATTTATGATGGCTAAGAGGCCCAATAAGTGCTCAAAAAACACCCGCAACAAGATGGTCTTCCCATGACAAATGAAAATGTGCCAAACAATCATTGTATAAAGGTTGTCATTAAAAAATTATCAAATGGAAACTATTTCCATAATTAATAATATAAATGGTGCACATTTGTGACTAATACCACCTTGTGTCAAATAGATAATCAACATTGGAAATTGTAGTTTCAATATACACATGCACTCCTTCCGATACTATCTGTGAAATTAGAGCTTTGGCTTATTCACGTCACTCTTGCCAAACAATAATTTGTGTATCATTTGTAATATTTTCATTGTCACCACTCGTTAACCAACATAATTTTTTATCCATGAGCATATCAACCATGTTTATCTAATCCAATTTAGGAACATTTCCAATTTTGTAGGTCATTGTAGAAAACCCCCAAAAATGGTCCTTGAAAACAAAATGTGCCTAATTTGACAACAATAAAAGGTATGTGAAAAAATAGCTAATTAAAATAAAAAAAGTCTCCATATCCATACAAGTGGTTGCATATAATCTAATTATGCCCTATTACATGTACATAAATTCCATGACAATGATGACCTTAATTGTTACACTTGTTGTTAAGCCTCTAGGTCTTGGAGCCATTGCTTTGTTATTTTAATATTATTGTTGTCATTATTGGTCAGTTCGTTATTTGCAATTGAACCCTTTGACTCCTATATATGTTAAGGAGATCTAGTTTTGGGGATCATCAAGTGTTATTTATAAACATAATATGTAAAGGAGGTTTCCCTCTCGAATGACATTGTTATTCACACATTTTTTATTATTCTTTAAGCCTAACATTAATAAATTGAGTGTTTTTTTATGCTTATTTGGCTATTTGGTCCATTACACTTGGTATTAGAGTGGACAATCCTTGTTTTGGATCCTTCAAACTACTCATCTTACAATTTTTCTTTAACATTTTTTAGATCATTGGAACTACATGAAAATTTTAGGGTTGATAGAAGAAAGAACATAGTACATTGGGTTAAAATTTCACTATTTGATTTGTCATACTTTTGGAGTTACGATATGTACAAGATAGAGTTTTTTTATAGACCTCAAACCATGCTTAAACATGTGATTTTAGTAAGACAACCATATATGAAGAGTGTGAGGTTGAAATTGAGTTCCATTACAACATTGGATAGAAGAAAAACTTAGGTATTCGAGGCCTAAATTTCATACTTATTAATATTAGCAAAGTGATAGGTTGTACAAGTTCACTCTCCTTAAATATGGAAAAAATGACATGTTTTGGTAATTCCACCATAAATTTCCCTTTGAAGGTTCAAATAAAAAGGGATTAATGGGAAACCAATGAGGATATATTAGCATACCTCATGTAAATTTTTTAGAAAAAACAATCACGATTGCATAAGTTGTAATAGAATATTTGAGGTTGGTTGGTGGAAAAGACCCCAAATCGAGGATTTGCAAGGCATGCCAACTTAAAATTGTCATAAATTTTGATTAAAGAACTTAATCTTTGGTGATTCAAAAGTGTTTAAAAAGAGGAATATTATATATATATATATATATATAATTTCTTGAAAAAATACCATTGTCACAGGGAGAAACAAGACTATATTTATAGGAGCAACAAAAGTGGAAGACCCTACCTAGAGAAATTATGGAATTCCTCATCAATAGGAAGAGCTTGCTAACAAAATATGCAACCTAGAAAGATGAGATCTTCATGTAAAAGCATCTACAACAAAACAAGCATTAAGGGCAATGCTTATTTGAAGGAACAAGGCATGTTGAACCTCTCGGTCTTGGGCCATTACATTTTTATTGTTATATATTATTGTTGCCATTATTGATCAACTCATTCTTTAAGAGTATTATTATTGAATTGGGTCTTTCTTATGCTTATTTAGATATTTAATCCATAAAAAAATTCCACCACATTAACACTAAATAAATCCACAAATGTGGCCAATGGACAATACTTTTTTCTTTTTTTTGACAAAAATGGATAATGGTATATTAATATAAAGGCAATGGATGAGCCACTGGTTCTAATACATCTTTGAGTACAACTATACTTAGCCGAGTACCTTTCTGGAGGTTCATATGGCCTTCCAGTGAGGGATTTTTTGCAACTTTATTTACAGCCATGGCTTTTATACAAAATGCCAATTTTGTTGGGTTGTTGTCTTCATCAAAATTCTGGCTGGAGGCTGAGTTATTTCTCTGGCTATTGGTTCTAGTCACTATTCAGCTTGGCCATTTTATCTTCAAGCTGGCTATTCTTTCTTCAAATTCCTCCTTAGGGCTCTTCAGCTCCTTATGTAATTTTCCAAGCTCTACGGTAATTCCGAATTTGAGGGTGTTGAGGTCCCCTTCCAACTGCTCCATTCGCCTTCCTACCTCTTCATCCAAGTTTTGGAGAAAATCGAGCTGGTAATTCAGCATCTGCTTCAACTTTTCCAACGCTTGATCCATCACATTCAACCTATCTTCTATGGTCGGCTTCACTTCTGAGTTGGTCGCCATCCTCTCCTCTTGTGTTTCCTTTCCTCTCTGTTCACTAACTCGCGCCCTCTGCGTTCTGGTCCTCTCTTCTTCTGGATTGGTTGTTGTTGTATGAACTCGATGGGGAGGGGTTCCCCCTTTCTTATGGTGTTGCCTCTATCCTCTGCATGAATCTGAGGCTTGATTTCCTTGGTTAGAATGGTATGGGCTGTCTACTTCTTGGATCCCCTCCTTATCCGATTTACCTGCCTCATGGGGATTGCGATGTCCCTTTTATCCCCCTTTCTTGTCCTTTAGTTCCAACACTGATGTTGTTTGGTTGTTGTCCCATCCCCCTCTATTTTCCATTTCCAGCACATGCCTTTGCAAATCCATGGTCTCTTTTCCTTGACTCATGGGACATCTTCTCTGATCATGGCTCCATTTAAGTGCATGACCCTAGCTTTGAGGTGAGCTCTGTTATTTACCTCATTGTCTGCTCTTCCATTTAACTTCCGCAAAACGTGATAGATTTTGAACTTCCAGAGTTTTCTCAGGAGAAGGTGTATCTTGTCCAACAGATTATTCAATTTTTCATTTTGAAGAGAGGAGTGGTGGATCAAATCTTTAATTACTACCCTGGAGTCCCCGACTATTACCAGCTCTTGAATTTTACTATTGATTGCTTAGTTAAGTCCTTTCCATAGTGCTAGGGCTTCAACTCTATTATTGGTTTCAGTTCCTAGTCCCTAAGTGAATCTCAGAAGATTTGTGCCATTTGGACTTTCAATTAGCCCCCCTCCTCCTTCCAGGCCTAGGTTTCCTTTAGAGGCTCCATCAAAGAACAGAATGTGGTTTTGCTCCTTTGCTTTCCAATTATAAAATTATTGTTCATTTTCTCTGAGTTCCTAGGGGACCTTATCCTTGGGAGAGGAATTATCCTTATCAGTGCTTTGGATCTTAAACTGGGTCAGCCATTGTTCATTTTCCTCCCCTGGTGCTTTGGCTCACTTGAACTGATTGTGGTAAGGGGCATTTTCCCCCATGAAGGCCTGGATTTTGGTTGCTACTTGTCCGGGGGTTCTTTTGCTTTCTCTGAAGAGTTTGTGATCTCTTTCCAGCCATAAACCCCATAGAGTAAAATTGGGAAGCATTTTCCATAGAGAAATGGTCTGGCTACTTTTTTTTGTATGAAATGGGAAGTTGGAGGCCCAGTCTTGGAGTAGGATACATGTATCAGCAGGGATAGCTACTCCACTTTGCAATCCCATTTCTCTTCTCCAGACTTCCTTGGAGAAATCACAATTAATGAGGAGATGGTCTATTGTTTCTTCTGACTTACTGCAGAGTGGGCACCTATAGGGGCCTTCCCAACCTCTTTTCCTGAGATTTTCTCCCGTTAGGATACTTTTGTGAGCCAATGTCCAGACGAACATGTCTATTTTAGGGACGGTTTTGGAGCTCCAAATCGCTTTCCAGATTCCTGGATTAGGAGGGGTGTTTGGGATGGATTTTAAAAGGTGGTATCATGTTGCAGTCATATAGGCGCCTGCATTCATTCCCCAGCCTCGTTTGTCTTTTCCCCTTTTCTTTAATGGGGCTTTTCATTGTAGGTAGAGCTTCAGTTCTTCCCATTCCTCTTCCAGACCATGCGGGAGGTTGTTTGTTTCCCAGCCCTGTCACATTCCATTCTGGTCATTCCCCCAGGTGGAGATGTCCCAAAGAGAAGATAGTCTTTGAGTTTCCATCCAAATTCTGATTCATGTCAAGTCCTGCCTCGATTCAATAGGGGTGTCTCCCATGATTGAGTCCTGCCAGATTTTGGTTTTTTTCCCATTCTTCGGTACCCAAGTAAGATTAGCTTTGAAATGTGGCATTGACTTTTGACAAAGGGTGAATATAGTGGAACCTCTTTTCTCCGGACTTGGGCGATCTAAACATCTTTCCCTTGGGCCCTTGAAGTACTTTTTCCAAAGTGCTTTTTTGCTCCATGTTAGCTTCCCTGTTATTAGATTCCAGAGTATCTTTGCCCCAAGTGCCAGATTTTGCATCCGCACATTTTTGAAGTTGAGTCCCCCTTCTAGGATAGGTCTAGAGATTTTCTCCCAACTTATGAGGTGAAGCTTTTGTCCTGTTTGTTTACCCCCTTCCCAAAGGAACCTTCTTTGCATTGTTTCGATTTTCTGAATGATGGAATTAGGGGCTAGGAGCAGAGAGCTCTGATAAATTGGGATGCTAGCCAAAACTGCCTTGATGAGAACCACTTTTCCTGCTAGAGTTAACCATTGTGCTCCCCAAGATAAAATCTTGGTCTTAATTTTTTCAATCAGCAGATTCCAATGGGAGACTCTTGAGGCAGCTTTAAAGATCGGAACTCCAAGATATTTGAAGGCCTCCCATTTGGTACTCCCTTCAATTTCCAGAGTCCTGGCGATTCCCAACATTTCTTTTGGCATTACATTCCATCCATAGATTTTTCTTTTGGTGTAGCTTATAACACTGCCTGAGATTTCAGTGAACGTTTCCAGTTCAGACTTGAATTTTCTTGGTATTTGTTGGCTCGCTCCTCCCAAGAGCAGGTTGTCATCTGCAAACTAGGCATGGTTTATGTCCTTTACTCCTGGCACTATTCTTAGTCCATGAAGGTTGTTGTGGTTCTGGGAGTGCTCCAATTGAAAGCTTAAAACTGAGCCCTGAATTGCATAAAGGAGGGGAGAGAGGGGGCAACCTTGCCTCAGCCCCCTGGTTGCCTGAAAGAACTTTGTGACCTTTCTGTTCACAAGAGGGGCTATCCATGGATGGCCAATACAAGCTTGGATCCAGCTTACAAAGTTTGGGGAGAATCCAAATTGTTGCATTACCTTGAATAAAAAACTATGTCTAACTCTATCAAAAGCATTTGTTAGGTCCAGTTTTATTATCATACCTTTGTCCTTTCGCCAAATGCTTGAATGAAGGGCCTCTTGAACCAGGATTATATTGTCAGCTATGTGCCTGCCTTTGATGAACCCTCCTTGGTTCTCTGGGATAATTTGGGGTACAATTTCTATGATTCTGTTGGCTATGACCTTTGTAAGGATTTTGTAGCTTGTGTTACAGAGGGAGATTCGCTAGAATATGTTGAAGTTGGTTGCTCCTTTTTCTTTTGGGATCAACGCTAGAAAGGAAGAGTTCGTTCCCCCTCCCAATTTGCTGCTTAATTGGGACTTCCGGACCATCTTTGTTAGGTATGATTTTATTGTGTCCCAGGAGTGCTGACAGAATCAAGCTGTGAATCCATTCGGTCCTGGGGCCTTGTCTAGGCTCATCTAATCTAGAGCCTCCTTTATTTCTTGCTACGAGACTTCTTTGGTTAGCCTAATGTTAATATATTCCTCTATGAGCTTTGGGATGAGACAAAGCGGGTAATTCTTAAGGTCTATCTCGGTCCTTTGCGGCTCTATGTAGAGGGTCTCGAAGATTGCCACTGCTTCTTCTTTTATTCATTCTGGGTCAGTGATTGTTTGGTTTTGGCTTTGTATTTTTGTTACATTTTTAAAGTGCTTTTTGGCTTCATCTTGCTTGTGAAAGAAGATTGTGTTTTTGTCCCCAGCTTCCAACCAAAGACTTTTGGACTTCTGTCTCCAATAGCTCTCTTCCTCCCTACAGGATTTGTGCCAATGTCATTGTAGAGAGTCTTCTTTTTTAAGGCATTCTTGGGTGACTTCTTTATTTTCCATTCTAGTTGGTGTGTTTCTAATTGCTTTTGAATTTTTTGCCTAGCTTTGGCTGGGCTTAGCTGTCCTTTTGCCCACGCTTTGAGGGTTGTCTTTAATATTCTTAGCTTTTCTTCCCACACATAGAAGGCTGATCCTTTTAATTTTCCATTCCATACCGTGGTCACTAATTTCTGGAAGCCTTTGTCTTGTATCCAGGCTAGGTTGAATCTGAAAGGAATGGGCCCCTGAGAATTGTTGCTTAAAATTTCTAAGAGGATTGGTTTGTGGTCTGAGACACTATGGGGAAGGATTGTTGAGGTGGTATTGAGGCCTAACAACAGGTAGGAACTTTGTACTAGGAATCTGTCCAATCTGGCGGCTATATGCCCGGGACCTACCCTTTTGTTTGACCACGTGTATCTTCCTTTGGTAGGCTTGACATCTTCAAGATCCCAGTCTGACATTAGATCTTCCACCCACTCTCTTGTTGGGTCTCTCACTATAGAGTCTCCTTTATTTTCCCCTTGAGTTAGGGTCACAATAAGGTCCCCCCCTAGGATGATATTATCTAAATCATTATGCTATAAATAGTCTTTCAGCGTCTCCCAACACTGTTTCTTTTCCAATAAAATTTGCGGAACATAAATATTAAAAAGGCTTACCAGTCTGTCCGTGGCTTTGTGTAGGAGTTTGGTGTGGATCTAGTTTGTGGTCGAGTCTGCGCTTATCAGTTAGAATTTGTTTGTGTTCCACATGGTGCCTAACCCTCCTAAGGCTCCTCTTGCATTTTCTGTGGTTCCTTGGCTATTTCTCCAAACTACCTGCATTGTTTTGAGAAGTGCTTGGCTATCCATTTTGGTCTCTTGAAGTAGTATTACATCTGTTTTCGAGGTTCTTATGATGTCCTTTAGTGATTCTTCCTTTTTTTTGCTTCTGAAACCTCTACAGTTCCAGGAGTTTATTTTCATTAGTGTCATTGGGGGGAGGATTGGCCTCCTTAAGGGGCCTTGGAGTGCTTCCTTGTTTTCCTTACACTTATCAGCTGGCAGATTGTTGGTTGTGATCCTTTTAGGACATTTGTGTAGGTTTCTTTATCTCTTTCTTCTTTTTTAGATTTTCTACCTCTTCATGTTTTCTTTGGTGTGGCTCTAATATTTGTGGGATCTTCTTCCTCACTCTCTGATGATACTTCCCCTTCCTTTATTCCAGGTCTTGCTTCCTTTATTGGGGAGGAGATTCATTGTTCTTCTTCTTCTGTCGATCCTTGGTTCCCTTCGACTTCCTGGATCTGGTTTCCATTTGTTTCTTGCGTTTGGATCTCTTCCTGCCCATTCTCTTCTCCTTTTCCTTCCGGTTCATCTTGAACTAGTATCCTGAATGATATTTCTTCTCCTTTGTCATCCTTATTGCTTCGATCTTTTCTTTTGGTCGGGCTTCCTCTTTCCATTCTTGGGCCTTTGGATTTGAATATGGTTCATCCTCTTCTTGGTTGTTGCCAACCTTCTTCTCCTGCTTTTTCCGCTGCTTGTCCTTTAGGGCAGTTTCTCATGAAATGGTCGTATTCATGAAATCCCCTACACTTGAACGGAAGTTGCTCATAATCCATTTTCTGATAGTGGAACCAGTTTCCTACTTTTAGCTTTAAAGATTCTGGCAAGCCTACCTCTAGATCTACTTCCACACAGATTCATGCGCAGGAGTATTGATCCTTTGGATCCGCTCTGTCTATGTAATGGCCCAACCCATTGCCTATCACCTGAAGTGAGGTGGGATTCTAGCAGTGGATTGGTAGGTTCAACAATCTAACCCAGACTGGGACATCTTTGGGGACTTCTAAGGATGGATCGAAGCTTGGTGTCCAGCGATTTAGATACAACCCTTGGGTGCCCATGAAATACGGGTCGTTCCTAAAAATGAGATCACTGTCCTCCTGGGAAATAAACTCAAAGATAAAAAAATCCCTTCCGACTGCGTAGCAGGTTACACTATTCTTTATCAGTGGTCGCCAATTCCTTTGTATCCAGTTGTCCGTGGAACGAGCTGAGGGCTAGAGTCCCATGAATTTCCCTACCAGTCCTTGCTCTGAAAGGGATAACGCGACCTTCATAGGTTGATCCAGTGGGAGTTCGACCTCAGGAATTGAATCGAGTTTCTTTACGAAGCTTGGAGGGGCATCAGTGTGGTGCTTCTTTCCGCAAGCTTCAATGAGTTTGCGGAATGCGGTGGTAGGAGAGGGGGGGGGGGCTGGAAGTCCCCCTCCTCCCTGAGCGGCCATGGCACAACTGTAGCATGAGCAGGAGGCTCTAGGGTTTCATCGCGTAGCCAACCATCTCGTCGTATGAGGTAATGTGTCTCAGGCCAATGGACAATATTACCACATATTCTAACAATAATAATGAGTTAAGGATAAATTTGAATAAGATAAATTTATACAAACATACTAATTTTTTATGATGGATTTGACACATTGCCAATAAAATGTTTTTCCCATATCATGACTCTACCACACCCCAAGGGGTTTTGGGGCTCAGTGAAATTGACCCAAATCCTTAATAATTATAAACACATTGGATCTATCGGAACCATGAAAAATTGTTTTGTTAGAGTCTGACAAGGGTGGTCGAAAAATGTGCATTTTTGCATAAACTTTATCATGTCTTAGAATAATTGCCTTAGAATAATTAATAAGGAATAAGAACACATTTTTTTAAGATCTAATAAGAACAATTTTATTATAGAGAATGAAAAAATTCAAAAGTTAACCTTGTATTGGCAGTCCACGTTGAGCAAGAAGTTGGATTGCTTGATGAGGTAGATAAAATTAATTTGGGATGGAGCAATATGGTATAAGTATGTCTTGTTAATAAATAACAATGCTTGAGAACTATTTGAATTGTCTACACATAAGGGGATTATTTATGGTAGATGGGTCTATGACCCTATTCACAAGGCAAATGGATCTATATATAACTTGAAAGCAAAATTATTTGTGGAGGGGTTTGTAGAGGATGAGGGAATTGGTTTTAATGAGGTATTTTCTCTTAATATCAAGATGGTAATAATTAGATTGGTGATTACACTATTATCTTAGTTTGGTTAAAATACACATTGAACAATGGAAGGTGCATCAAATGGATTCCAAAAGTGCATTATAATGATGATGGGGATCAAAACAAGTACACACAACAAACTTAAGGTTTTGAACTTAAAGGCGAGGAATAACTTGTTTTCAAGTTATAATATTACCACAAATTTTAACAATATTAATGAGTTCAGAAGGAATTTTTTTCTCATGTAACATTTTTCAGGGAAAACCCTTGATCACTTCCCCTAATTTTGAGGATGGTATCCAAGGTAAACCCTAAATTCTTCAAGGCACAAAACCATGTCAAAAACATGCCTCGAAGTCATTACAACAATATACTTAATATGGATCAACATATCACTTATAGAAATAAAACTTAGATGAAGAGCATAACACTTCATCCCACAATCACTTGGCCTTGACCCAATTGATTATGAGTTAAGAAGGATACATTTGAATAAAATAAAATTTATACAAAATGGACTAATTTTTGGTGATGAATTTGATGCAAGGATGATATAAAGCATAGTTCTACCGAGGCCATGACTCCACCATACCCGAAGGGGTTTTGAGGCTAATTGAAATCGACCCAAATCCTTAAAAAATATAGAACACATTAGATCAATCAGAACCGTGAGCAATTGTTTTATTAAAATCCAACCAAAGTGATTAGAAAAAGTGTACATGTGTTAGATGATTTACCTTACAATAATAAAAAATGAATAATAATGCAATTTTATTAGATTATTAGAGATAAGATGAAAATTCAAAAGTTAACCTTTTATTGGCAAGCCACCATATTGACCAAGAAGCTAGATTGTTTAATGAGGTAGATAAAATTAATGTTTGGCATGAAGCAATGTGGTTTAAGTATGACTAGTTAATAAAGAACAATTCTCAGGAACTATTTGAATTGCCTACAAATAAGGGATTTATTGGTTGTAAATGGGTCTAAAAGACTAGGTACAAGTCAAATGGATCAATATATAAATTGAAAGAAAATTTAATTATATAAGGGTTTGTAAAAGAGAAGGGAATGGGTTATGATGATATGATTGTTCTTAATATCAAAATGGATGATAATAATTAGATTAATTATTGTACTAACAATTTAATTTAATTAAAAAATTATCAAATAATGAAAAGTGAATCAAATGAATGTAAAAAGTTCATTATTAATGATTATGTGGAACAAAACATCAAACATCGTAGATCAAAAAAAAACTTTAGGCTCTGAAGTCAAAGGCAAGAATATAATTTAGAAAATGCTCCCAATTTGATGATCATCTCAAGATTTCATAAAAGTACTTATATATAATCAAGATTTCATAAAAGTGTTTATGATATAAATTTACTTAAAAAAAAATATGAATGGTGATTTCACATAATGGATTTCAAATATTGATATTTGTATTAAAAAATACAAAAAATTATAAACAAAATTGGTATGTTACCTTAAACCAAATAACAAGCATCTTAACAAAACCATGACATATTGTGTTACCTTGGGCCAAACATAAAGTATTTTTAAAATGTAAAATGGTAAAATCATGTTTACAAATTTCAACATTATACTTAGTGAGATGGTCAATATGACCATACTAAAAATGGGAATGTTGAATTGGTTGAAATGTTCTTGATAATGGGAATGTTGGGAATGTTGAATTGATTTAAATGTTTTTATAACATTGTGTAAATTTTATAATAGTTTAATGTTTATTATTATTGTATATATAAAATAATTAAATATAATCATGGATATGAAAAAAATAAAAAAGTATTTTATTAATTAAAAGATTTTATAAGTTTAGGTGTGTGAAGATTAATCGATTTTAATTTAAATGATTAAAAAGAATAAGTGTTATTATTGTAATGGTATTGAGTTTTATATTAATAAAATTTTAAGCTTTTATAAAATTCGATTTATTTTAAATATGATTTTTGAAATGAGAAAAAATATCCAATAATTTTTTTCCAAAACATATATTTTATATTTTTTTATTAAATATACAAATAAATTTACAAAACATATATACAAGGATGGTAGGGAACAAAACAAGTACATCCAAAAAAAAACAAACTTGAAGTTACGAGGACAAATACAAGGATCACTTAAATCAATGTATAGTTGAAAAAATTCTTCCATATTTGATATAAAAGATGAAAGAATTGATGATGATTTCACATATAGTCAAGATTTCATAAAAGTATTTATGATAAGATGAGTGGTCATGTTACAAGTGGATTTTAAATGAGTAAATTTATAAATAAAATGTCAATGAAAAAAATATAAAAAATCATAAAAAAAATTGCTCTAACATATTGTAGTATCTTAACAAAATTATGACATATTGTAGTACTTTATCTTAACAAAACCCTAATATACCGTAGTATCTTAGGTCAAACATATTGTAGTACCTTAATAAAACCATGACATATAGTAGTACCTTACTTTAACAAAACCATGACATCTTGTAGTACCTTATGCCAAATAGAAAACATCTCTAAAATACCAAATGGTAAAATTAAGTTTAAAAATTTCAACATTATACTTACTAAGATGGTCAATATGACCATACTAAGAATGTGAATGTTAAATTGGTTTAAATGGTATTCATAACATTGTGTAAATATTCCCCCATATCGGGTGGTAGGGAAGAGACCACCCATGGGGCCGCTACCCGAGGTAGACCGCCACACGTCCCCTTCACTTTTTGGCGCCTGCCACCCTCTTGATACCTCTGTCACCTCACTTAATGGAGATTAATTTTAATGTAAAAACATGTAAGGTTTGGATCATATATCCTTGGGGTCGTCTTGCTTATGCCCTGCTCATGATCCATCGACGGTACATCGCCCTCACCTGGTACGCCCTTGTTGTCTGAATTTCCATTATGGACGTTCCTTTTGCATTAACTCCACTCACTCATATCCCTCATATTCATGATGACGATGCCTCTAAATCCTTCTCTAATTCAGTGCCCTATCTTTTTATCCTTTCTCTTCATCTCATTCGGCTTCGTCACCTTACTTTCATTCTTCTTATCCCCTGTCTCTGCTTCATTTTCATATTGTTGGCTTATCTTCTAAACATCTACCTACCCCTATTTATTTTCACCCAAACTCTAATGGCTCGCAACAAGCACTCTCGGCCTGCTCGTGGAGGCTCCACTCGAAATATTCTAGGATATTTTGGCACTTGTCTTGCAGCTGCAACAAAGGAATCAATTGACTCATATCTCGCCCACACTCTGCCCCACATTCAAGTTGAGATAGATCTTGCATAGGATGACATTCGAGTTTTGTGACACTTCGTCTTAGATGATGAGGTCCTATATTCAATCAAATCGTCGATCCTGGACACAAGGAACACCAAGTCTCAAGTCTCCCAGTACCTAAATATTGTAGACATTTACTAGCACATGAAGCTCCTATTGGGACTCGTTTTGGTTGATTGCAAGAATGAAAAAAATGAAATTATACTCTAGCTTGATGAAATTCAAGTTCAACTTCGACTCCACGACTACATAATGAACCTCATGGCCAAACATATAAAAGGATTGGACCTTGTTATCCCCTAGCCTAGGGATAACTAAGGAGATTATGTCTCGAGGTCCACAAGTCCTGGACATGGAGCACCAAGAGCCAGATCGACTTGAGCATGGCCTTGGAGGGCCCATTATTTTCTTCTTCAGTGCCTCCACTTTTTCAGCACCAGCAACATCCATCACATCGGCTTGGTCCTGCAACAGAAATGGGTCTTGATACATGACGTAATGAGTCTGGGTATCATGGTATGTGTCACTGTGATCCTCAAAACATTTGAATATGTGCATTTAATTAATTTTTTTCTTCTAACGTGTGCTCAAACCTTATGCCTTTCCACTTGACCACACCTGGGGGGAATGACAGGTTTCCCTAGTAAGATGGTACCCATAGAGTTTGAGTTTCCATTGGGGGGATTCATGAAAGGTCATCATTTGTTCCCACCATAATTACCACTTTCCATCTTTTTCCCGCTCATCCATCCCATACACTGGTCTAGGTATTGGATTGGCCAAATATCAAATTGTTGTACCTTACCTTGTGGGAGGAAGGGGTTAAAGGCCCAGAGGGTAAAAGTAGCTGGCAAAAGATAAAATCCAAAAGAATGAAACCTTGAGATGCTTCGCCTAGGGATTACCGAGAAAGAAATAAAAGGATTCTCAGAAAGAAACAAAGGGACCCGTAAAAATAATAAATCAATACCTAGTTGGAGGATAGGGGGTTCTCATCATGAGCCATCCTATTAGGTCCATGGGCATGTAGCAGACAGGGATGATTTTAGGGGCTAAATTTCGCTCATGGGCTAATTTTCCATGTTTTTTCCAAAAAAGAGATTCGTTATTTTAAAAATGATTCGCCCAAATTCTATAGGATAAAATTATTTTACCTTAAAAATCGCCAAAATTTTATAAACACTATATAAAATCCTTAGAAATTTGAATATTTTTACAAAAATATCGCCAATAATTTATAGTTGGAATATGAAGGATTAGTAAGATTCGCCAAGGTTTCTACATTTTAAAATAAATTTTCATCCTTAAAATCATCCTTGGTACTAGCGGTATGACACTACGATTCAGTTGGTCACCACGCCAAGGTAGTGGCTCTTGGTGGCATAGCCAAGAGAAAGGGGGTCTCATCACAAGCCAACCTTCTCATTTCTATGAAATGCTTGTGGGTAACATTGTCACCACTTGTCACCACTCCAGGGAAGTGTCCCCTAACTAGCCTCTTTAAAGAAAAAGAAATAAGAATAAAAGATAAAAAGCATGAATGGGCTTAGAAACATTTGCATCCATGATAAGGTGCAACTCACCCTCTTCAGAGGCACCCACAGGTAAGCCATACATTTCTCTGCTATCACTGCACCCATTGCCCAAACATCCCTTACCACCTCATCCACTCACATGGCTTGGATTTGACTTCACCCGGGAGCATCCCACATCCAATGAGAATTATCCCAATAGGATGTCTTAGGGTTCCCTCCAAACTTGTCTTGC
>SNQJ01S0005531.1:0-13972 GCA_010110895.2 Picea sitchensis | reverse complement strand
TTTGGGGATCATACTTTGTAAGGACCTTGTAGAAAACTTGGATGGAAGTTTCCAAAACCAGGGATCTTAAGCTAGCATACCTCACCCTGAAGGAGGATTATTTACCCTACACAAAGAACCCATTACAGGATACCTAATTGAGACCCTTGGTGAACCAGATGATCAACTCCTATGGGTTAACAATGACATTGAGATTTGGTTCATCCAAGAGGCAATTTCAATAGGTTAAACTACCAAGACACCTAAAGGAATGTGGACTTTGAAGTTTGATGGGTCCCATTCAAGTTTTGGCTCAGGGGTAGGTATTGTCTTGATAGCCCCATCAAAGCATACCTTATATTATTCTTATAGAATTGAATATCATTGTATGAACAACATTGTTGAATACAAAGCTTTGATCCTAGGTCTCAACTTGGAAATCGATAAAGGTGTCACACACCTAAGATTGATAGGGGACTCAGACCTAATAGTGTCACAAGTGTTACTAGAGTTTGCTGCTAAGAATAAGAAACTAAAGAAGTACCATGACTTTGCGTGATCCATTGAAAAATATTTTGAGATGGTGACGATCAAAGTAGTTCTCTGAGAAGAAAACTATGTGGCAGATGCCCTGCCTATTTCCATTTCCACCTTACAAACTTGTGATGGCCCACTCCAAAACCTGTGCAAAATGGAAGTCTTGTTTAGACCTTCTATCCCTGGTAACTTGTAACATTGGCAAGTATTTGAAGATGATAACCATATCATTAGATTCATGGAAAATAGCAGAGAATTCACCGATTCACAAGTAAATTTCTTGGCCAATTCCATGGACCTGGATGCGGTCAACCTCCAAAATAACACCTTGCCAAAAGGATGTGTCCCTTTAGAACACCTCTTTGACAGAAATGATTTTTTCAAGGGAAAGAAGCCCAACAAACAAATATATGAAGCCCTAGAATTCAAATTTGGCACAGAGATGGATCCAAGGATGGTCAAAATAGGGAAAGGAACTAGTGAAAAGGAAAGGATGGAAATTCTAGATTTCATAAGAGAATTCAAGGATACTTTCGCTTGGAATTATGATGAACTAAAGGCTTATAGGGGTGATGTCATCCAACTGCTATACCTTTGACAAAAGGAGATAAACCTTTCCGAAAAAAGATAATACATATCAACCCAAAGTTGGAAAACCAAATACAAAAGGAAATGCAAAAGATGGTCGATGATGGCATCATAGCTCCCATCAGGTACTCGTCATGCATGTCGAATTTGGTAGTTGTCCAAAAGAAAAGTGGTGATATACGTTTGTCTGTAGATTTTCGGAACCTTAACCAACTATCCTTGAAAGACAACTATCCCCTCCAAAATATGGAACATTTGTTACAAAGGGTTATAGGGGCAGGGATGATGTCCATGTTGGATGGATTTTCCGAGTACAACCAAGTCTTGCTTAAAAGATAAGATTAGCTTAAAATGACATTTACCACACCATGGGGAACATTTATGTATTTGAGAATGTCGTTTGGCCTTATGAACGTCCGTGCTACATTTCAAAGAGAAATGGATTTTTTCTTTAGGGATCTCATTCATAAAATCATAGATATTTACCAAGATGATCCCACAGTTGTATCAAAGGAGAGGAAAGACCACATATCACACCTTAAAAAAAAAATTGAGTAGTGTAGGAAATATGGTATCTCCTTGAACTCTAAGAAATTTGTCTTCAGGATAGATAAAGGGAAAATTTTGGGTCACATAGACTCGTAAGGGTGAATCTCCATAGATCCTGAGAGGGTCCAATATATTAAGGATGTATGTCCCCCGTCCAGCAAGAAGTCCTTACAATATTTTTTTGGAAAAATAATTTTCATTTGAAGATTTGTCCAAACTTTTCCAAAAGGATAAAACCCATGAGTGCTTTACTAAATAATGATATTGTGTTTATATGGGTTAAAGCCATTTAATATTTTGAATACATAAGAGACAATATCTCCCAAGCCCCAGTCTTGATCAGTCCTGATTATTCATGAGATTTCATAATATTCTCTTTTGCCTCCCAGGACACCATTGCAAGTGTCTTGTTGCAAAAGGATGTTCACGACTATGAACACCCCATATCCTTCATGAGAAAAGTCCTTAGGGATTCAAAGTTGAATTATTCTATTACTGAGAAACAAGCTTACGCCTTAGTGAAATCCCGTAAGCACATTAGAAACTATGTGGGTTATAACAAAATCAAGGCTTATGTCCCTTACCCGGCAGTGAAGGATGTTTTGTCACAACAAGATTTTATGGGTACTAGGGGAAAGTGGGTCTCCAAAATCCAAGAGTATAACTTAGAGATAAAACCTACCAAGATTATAAAGGGACAGGGTCTGGCCCAGATGCTAACTGAGAGCAACCAAGAGGCCATACAAATGAGAGAAAGTGAACAAATAAACATGGTAGTCAGTGAATTAGAACATGATGAATGGCATTTCGATATAATATAATACCTTAAAATTTTATCGTGCCCAGATCACCTAGTGGACTACAAGAGAATGGATTTGAGATGTAAGGCTATGAAATACTGTTTAACCGAAAACGACCTTGGTTGGAAGGATCCCGATGGAGTTCTCCTTAAATGTGTCAATCAAGAAGAAGCTAATAAATTGTTGAAGGAATTACACTCTAGACTTTGTGGTGGGAATTTCACATCCCGTACTACTGCCCACAAGATCCTAAGAGTCAGATACTATTGGCCAACATTATTTGTTGATACTCACCGATATGTCCGATCTTTCCAGCCTTACCAATACTTCATTGGTAAACTAAGACTCCCGCCACAAANTATGTCCGATCTTTCCAGCCTTACCAATACTTCATTGGTAAACTAAGACTCCCGCCACAACCTCTAAAACCCGTAGTGGTAGAAACTCCTTTTCAACAGTGGGGGTTGGACTTCATTGGGGAATTTAAAGACAATTCAAGTAATGGATATCAGTGGATTTTAACAACCAAAAAATATTTTACTAGGTGGGTAGAGTCTATTCCCACAAAGAAGGCCACTGAGGAAGTAGTCATGAACTTTCTGGAGGAACGAAACATAACTAGGTTTGGTGTCCCGTCCAAGATTACCATAGACAATGCCAAGGATTTCAGTTCTCATGCATTAGCATAATTCTATTTAAAATACGACATTGATCTATCTCATTCCTCCAACTATTATCCACAGGGCAACAAATTAGTAGAATCTAGCAATAAGAACATTATGAACATCATCAAGAAGGTTGTGGGGGAAAACAAGAGGTCTTGGGATAGCAAACTTAAATATGCCTTATGGGCAGATTGAAGAACGACAAAGACCTCAACAGGAAGGACCCCTTTTAAACTGGTGTATGGGTTAGAAGAAAAAATGCCAGTGAACCTCCAAATCCCCATCCTCTGTTTTTCTCAACAATATGGCACCAACGGAGAAGCAATCCAAGGGAGAATTAACTAGTTAATAGAGTTGGATTAATCTAGAAGGAAAACCCTGAGGAAAATGGAAAGAAACCAAGAAAATATCAAGAACACCTTCGATCACAAGAAAAAGGAGAGAGATTTCGTCGAAGGATATTTAGTGTTGTTATGGGATAAGAGAAGGGAGAAGCCTGGTATTCACATGAAGTTGGATGGACTATGGACAAGTCCTTACAATATCATGATTCATGCAGGAACAAACTCTTTTAATCTAGGGACCATGGAGGGAGAAGCTTTGAAGTTACCAGTGAACGTTATACACATCAAGCATTACTACCCGCCAACGACATGACAGGTAAGTACATGTAAGTAGGTAGGAATTTGCATTCATTGTATATAACATTTGAATTTCATGCTAGAATAGTTTGTATTCCATTTGTATATATGTTTTCTTTCATTTTCTGTATTATATTATGTCTCGAGGCCCACAGGTCCTAGACATGGAGTACCGAGAACAAGATATACTTGAGCATGGCCTTGGAGGGCCCATCTTTTTCTTCTTCAGCGCCTCCACTTTGTCAGTAACAACAACATCCATCACATCATCTTGGTCCTACAATAGAAATGGGTCTTTCTCCATGAGGTAATGAGTTCGAGTATCATGGTATGTGTCACTCTGATCCTCAAAACATTTGAATATGTGCATTTAATTCTTTTTGCTTCTAATGTGTGCTTGGACCATATGCCTTTCCACTTGACCACACCTAGGGGGAATGTCAAGTTTACCTAGTAAGATGGTACCCATAGGGTTTGAGTTGTCACTAGGGGGATTCATGAAAGGTCATCTTCCGTTCCCACCATACTTACCACTTTCCATATTTTTCCCGCTCATCCATCCCATACACTAGTACGGGCATTGGATTGGCCAAATATTAAAGGGTTGTACCTTACCTTGTGGGAGGAAGGGGATAAAGGCCAAGAGGGTAGAAGTAGCTGGAAAAAGATAAAATCCAAAAGAATGAAACCTTGATATGCTTTGCCCAGGGATCCACGAGAAATCAATAAAAGGCTTCTCAGCAAGAAACATAGAGACCCATAAAAATAATAAATCAATACCTAGTTGGAGGATAGGAGGTCTCATCACGATCCAACCTATTAGGTCCATGGGCATGTAGCGGTATGACATTACCATTCAACGGGTCACCACGCCAAGGTAGTGGCTCTTGGTGGCATAGCCAAGAGAAAGGGGGTCTCATCACAAGCCAATCTTCTCATTTCCATGAAATTCTTGTGGGTAACATTGTCACCACTTGTCACCACTCCAGGGAAGTGTCCCCTAACTAGCATCTTTAAAGAAAAAGAAATAAGAATAAAAGATAAAAGGCATGAATGGGCTTAGAAACATTTGCATCCATGACAAGGTGCATCTCACCCTCTTCAGAGGCACCCAAAGGTAACCATACATTTCCCTTCTATCACTACACCCATTGCCCAGACATCCCTTACCACCTCATCCACTCACATGGACAGGATTTGACTTCATCCAGGAACATCCCACATCCAATGAACATTAGCTCAATAGGAGGTCCTAGAGTTCCCTCCAAAATTGGCTTGTAGAATAGCATAACCTCTTTGAGCACTTGTCCGGATAAAGGGGGTTTCATGCACATGTTTAAATAACTTGATGATTATATGTGATTGACATTGTTATTATCCATGTGACTTATGAGCCCATGGAGGGCGTATTTTTTTATGTTGCAGGTCCACACCTGATGGATAGGTACATATTGGGAGATGATTAGTTCATACCTCCATAGGGCTAAAATCCCACCAGATGGATGTTGTGACCCCAGCCAAGGGCAAAGACAGATCAAGGGTTTGCACCAGAGATAGAGGAGGATGTTCCACCAAGGACAGCCTGGAAGGCCTGGAACCAGGGGGGTCTTTCCCTTTTCACCTTGATGTAGGCCTTCGAAGGCCCATGACGTCACCTAGGTCACCCATGACATCACCCAACATTTTGGATACTTTGGAGGCAGTTGTGTGCCAAGTGTCATGTGTGGCAAGATCCTAAGGCCCAAGGAGGCCTAATGTTTTGCTCCGAGAGGCCAACGTTTCACTAAAAGGGCCTTACGTCACCCTAAAAGGGCATGACATCTTCTTTGCATCTTGATTTAGGGTTTAATTGGGACATTTAATGTAAGAACTGGATATTAAGTGTAACAGGCCATGTCGACCTTTTTGACCTAATTCTGATCATTATTATTGTATAAATAAGGGTTTAAACCCTTGTATTATTCACCATCTTTCACTCACACTTGTGAGGACTGAAATTTGCACCCTATCTAGGGTTTCTTGGCTGAAATTTTAGGTGCACTTGTTGAGGAAGGCTAAATTTGGACTATTTTGGCAAGTTTCTTGGTGGATGTATTCAACTAGAGATTTTCTTGATGATTCTTGATGTATGTAAGTGGTATTTCTGCAATTATTCTTAATTGAATGGTTATAGTCTTATTTATCTTGCATTTACATTCAAGATTATGAAATTTCTTGATTAAACCTTAGGAAGACTAGAACATGTTACTATCCTAGCTTTAAAAGCCTTCGCCTACTAGATCTTGTCAAAAGACCATTTTTCTTGAAGCATTTGCTAGGGCCTTTCCATTGCAACACCCTAGTCTTACTTACTTCATCTTAGCCAATTTTTCTTCATCATTGAGTTAAAGAGGGAGGAAATCTACTAAGTCCTAGGGTTACCTACACCTTAGTAGCTAGTTTCCCCTAGGGTTTGATAATTGGAGCCTTGGGTTACCAACACTCCAATCTAACAATCTCTCTTGTATTTGACTCCCCTATTATAATTATTTCTCTTCAACATTTTCTTCCACATCATTGACTCCATTTTCCCTAAAGCAGTAGTCCAAGTCCTCTTTTGAGTAATTGATCAAAACAACCATCAAAACTTATACTTTGAGCTTCCTACTAACCATTTCTAACACTATAGTAGTAAATAGCCCAACCTACTAACACTATTGTTGTTGTTACTAAAGTAAGATACAACCATTAATTTCATCATTAAAAGCTCATAAAAGAAATTGAAAAGGTTGATTAATACATTGTCTTGTTTGCTTCTAATAAATGCTAGTATTATGATTTCAATGGTTGATGATTCTTATTCATTTTTAAGCCATTTCAAGGCATGTAATGTGAAGAATTGTATCATCAATATTGCTCTTATAATTTTTTGTTTACTTCATCATTATCAACTAATTTCTTCGTTTGAGAAATTCTATGGTTTTATGAAGTGCTAACCAACAAGTGTACTTGCAAGTATATATAGTTTCTTATTTCTTTGTTCTGGGAAGGTACACGTTGATATATTATCATTTCATTGGTTATAAAACCAGGTATTTTTTATCAATGGTGACTTGTGAGAGGGGATCTTTTTATTAGCCATTTTGACCTTTCCTTGTCAAACCCCCAGGTCACTGGGGACATCTCCCCTGAGTCTACCACCCTAAATAGAAAGAGGAATCCTATTGAGGTGATAGTGATAGGATACCCTCAAGTTATGCCAATTTACTCTCATTTTACCTTTCCTCTGTCAAAGTATAAATTGTGCTATAACATACCTCACATGCATCACTCCACCTCATACCTAGGTGCCATTGGATGAGGGTCAACCCTCTGCTCAACTCTAATACTCTTTATATTTCTTACTTTGTTGTTTAGTTTAGGAGGTCTTGGGATTTTACTCCCGCCTCGTCTTTGTCAAAATAGGAAAATTCAATAGTCATAACCAAAATCATTAACAATGTATCCAATAAGGTACACTTCTTGGATTTTTCCTCAAGATTTGTTCTATTTCCTTTATCAATATGGACAAATGCTTCACAACTGAAAGTCTTCAAAGAGAATAGTTTACCTTTTTACTTGTCCATGCATCCTCTGAAGTTCCACCATCCAAAGAGATTTAAGGTCCTATGTTTATTAATTAAACAACAATATTTATAGCATCTGCCCAAAACTATAAGGGAAACCCATCATGCAATCTCATACTCCTTGCATGCTCCATGATTGTCCTATTCATCCTTTCTGACACACCATTTTCTTGTGGTGTTCCTAGAACTGTTTTCTCTCTGCAAATCCCATGGTATGAACAATAATCATCAAACTCCTTGATGCAATATTCACCTCCATTGTCTTATCTGAGACACTTCAACGTTTTTCCTATCTCATTCTCAACCAAATCTTTCCATTTCTTAAAAGTATAAAAAACATTAGATTTTTTTTTAATGCAATAAACCCAAGTTTTTCTAGTTGCATGATCAATAAAAGTAACATAATAAGGAGATCCACCAAGAGATAATACCTAAGTTGGTCCCCATACATATGTATGTAAAATCTCTAACCTTTCACTCTTCTTTTCTTTTCCAACTCTGAGAAATCTGACTCTCTTATGTTTTCCATAAACACAGTGCTCACATAAATCCAAATCAATTTGTTTAATATCTGGAAACAAATTTATTTTGTGAAGTATCTGCATCCCCTTCTCACTCATGTGTCCAAGCCTATGATGCCACTATGATGTATCCAATCCTATAGAAGCTAAAGCGATAGAAGAGTCATTATTACCATTACATAAAGTACCTACCTTCTCTCCTTTTGCTATCACCAGTGATCCTTTGGTGACCTTCCACACCTTATTTGTAAATATGGATACACAAACTTCACTTTTGAACTGTCCTATTGAAATTATATTTTTCCTTAGATATGGAATACTTACCTCTTTCAACAACCATTGGTTTCCATTATTTTTCTTTATTTTTACCTTTCCCATTCCAACAATTCTGCATGGTGCATCATCAGCCAAATGAACCTGTCCAAAATCACCTTGAACAATATATAGAAAATGTTTCCTATGGGGTGTGGCATGAAATGAAGCCCCTGAATATACTACATGTTGAGGAAAAGATATGAAATGATATTACTCAAGCATTTTCAGATATTGCTTGGCTAAGGCAAGATAGACGAGAATATCACCCTATGTTTATAGCCTCAAAATTTGTTTCCTAATCCACAAGTATTAGTTACAAGGGCTTAGGCTGATTTTTTATAAATAAAAGATTGTTGTAAAATTCAATATTTTATAAAAAAAATTGAATATAGCAGATGCAAAAGTAAATGTGGAGACAAAAGAAAAAATACCAAGTCAATATTTAACACAGATGAGACGGAATAGAAATCACTTATTTCATTCCAAGAAATCAAAAGAATTGTTCTCTTTACAAAAATCCCTGAGGGAGTTTGGACCAAAGTCAAACTTAGATGTCCCCGATGAAATCCATACATAAGGACTTCTGACAGAAAGTAAAAAACTGAACTTTAAAAGTTGGATTAGCTTTCCACAGATTGTTTCCCACTCGACTCTGCACAATATCCTTTATCAATCATGAAAATTAAATCATAAACAGACAAGTCTACACAGACTATCAAAGATATATCAACACCTCTGAAAAACAAGTGTTTGAATGATGTAATTCAGCCTTTAATCTTGTTGTCAACAATAGGACCCTGCTGTCATAAAAGAGAATTAGTCTTTTAATGAATTAAAGAATGAATGAAAACTAAACTATCTCAATAAAACTCAAGAGCAGACCTTAGTATGCTTTCTCCTTCTATTCTCCCATTGTTTTTCCTTCTCTTTTTTCCTTTAATAAATAAAAATTAGTTGAACTAGTTCAACTACTTCTTTTAGTTAAGTTAACTAAAACTCAACTAACTTTTAGTTTAGGGGAAATTTTAACATAATAATAATAAGGATCTTTAATAAATAATAACTAGTAGGTGGGACCCCTTGGTGACTCCCTTTAGCTTCTTAACAAAAATAAACACAACTAGTCAATCAATCAAACGCATCCCTCCTTGTGGCTCCCATCATCACTCTCATAATTTGAAAATTAATATCAATGATATTTTAAACCATATTCAAAAATATCCAAAAATAGTGTGTTGTCCAAAAACTTTAGTACTCAACTGTTCTCAACAATCAAAAAATAAATATACTCAAAAACCATATTTGCCACTTTGGGAAGAAGTTTTCCCTTTGTTGTTGTTGTCTCCCTTTGATTTCTCTGAATTAGCCTTAGGTTGTGTGGAGCCTTTAGGCTTGATCTCAATGATAACATGAAAGCAATCATCCCTCAAGTGCATGCGGGATGAAACAGATTTGGCGAAATCACTTGAGGGAGAGGAGGGGGTAGCAACAACGTTTCCTTTATCGTGTGCATGGTGGGATTCAGTTTTTAGTCTCTTGGTTGCATGGGAAGACTGTACAGGTGAGTGTGCAGGGGAAATTTGGACAATTGGGTTAACCGGTGGAGGAGGAGCAGGTAGAGACAAATTGGGCCAGCCACGATGTTGGGAGACTGTTGGGTGAACAATCTCTTTCCATCCATCATTTTCAGGGACTTCAGGTTGTAATGAGACACGAGGGGGAACTGAGATACCAAGGACATGTTGGGGTTGGAAGGGAGGCCTTTCTGGCCTATGTTGGACCACCCCTTGTCAAATGTAGTTGAAAAATCCAGCTTGGAAGAGTTGGTTTAACTCTTGTGGATCTGCATCAAAATGTATTGAAAACCTTGGCCTTCTAGGGCCTCTGTTCCAATTTCTTCTTCCCCTGTTATTTCGGCCATGGATTCCCCTGCTGAAGAAGCTCATTCCTGTATGCAGCGTTTATTAGCAACTATCTTCTTAAACAAACCATACATGGCATCTCTTTAAATATGAAACAAAATTTGTCTCAACAACACATCAGACCCATGCAATCCAATCCATAAAAATCATTTAATACTTGTCAATGAGCTGGGGGTGAATAAGGGTTCTGGGATATATGAGGGGGTTGTATTGAGAGAAAAGTGATAAAATGAAAGGGAGTGGATCATGATTACTTCTCAACAAATCATTAAACAATCAACCGTGTTGTAATAAAAAAACATATCAACAATAACCCATCTCTGTGTCATCCTTTAATTGCTATAATACAAATTTTCCCCTTTAATTATAATTTAATTTTAAGAACAGGGCATGCAAAGTGAATCTGGGAATGTGAGGGGATTCGTAATGTGAGAAAAAGTGAGAGAATGGAAGGGAAGTTAATGGATATTGTTCATAAAACAAATTAAGTCATCAATTATCATAACTTTGTACTAAAATCAATCCAAAAAAAACCAACACCACACCAACATTTACTGTGTGTCAAATTGTTTGTTGTAACATTTAAATTTCTCGTAGTTCCTCAATTTAAAATAGTCTGTGTAACCATAACTCATAAGCAAAACAAACTTTTCCATTCAATATTCTTGTTTAAGAAAGCGCTGGTCTTTTATTTCTTTTCTTTCCTTTTAAGAATTTAAAGAAAACGCACAACAATATACTGGAACTCTATCCCACAATGCATCACTAATGAACATCCATAGTCTACCAATTTACAATCGGGCCCAATTAAAATATACACAGGTCCCTTTTTCCAATACGAACAGACTTCTAAAATATGCTCGATTACACACAGTCTTCATCATATCAATCAACAAGGTGTTGCAACGAAACCACAATCAACATAAAAACTCGAACCTTATCAATGTTGATATAACCATTGATAATTTGTACGATGATCCAATAATATATGTGAGGCGAACATAGCCAATTACACACATGCACCATTTTCACAATTAGCCATGACCCTAATCAGGCCTAGAAAAACACACAAGTGTTTCCAATTGCAATTAAGACCACGCTGTAAAAACACAAAGATTGAAATCATAACGAAAGAAGACAACCCTCGACTGTATATAATTTCCCATTCCCATGTGTAACTGTTCGACCAATTTAATCATAGAAAGATGAGACAGAGACTTGATGAAAAACCTCCATAACCATTACATTGATAAACTCATATTTGACAACCAAGAAGATGCTCGAAGGGAGCAAAGGCAATTGGAGATTAAAATCGGACTCTGTCGAAAAAAAATGCAGGGAGACAATCAAGAGCGTGCTCATATTTTAACAATAGCACAGAGAATTGGAGGTCTTCAGAGACTTATCAGCCACATGCAAAATACCCTTGAAAAAGATACAACAATGAGCCACACAATCCCCTTATTACTCCAAGTCTGGGCAACGAAACCAATAGTTAGCCATCGATGAAAGCAAAGACGGGTAGGGTAAAAATCCAATGCACATAGTGCGTTTAACGCTTGCAGAGGAGAGGCGAAGTTAACTTAACAGTGACAGTTATTCAAATAACACACAAAGATATAACCTCTCTATTCATTTCCTTAAGAGTCGAACAACCTAACAACAATACCAGTGAGGACACATATATCATAACGCTGAGATATAACTAATATCACCCCACAACCATACAGTACATATTAATGCTATGGCCACCCTAAGACTAGATCTTGGGATACTTCGGTGAAAAAACAATAAGAATGAGAAAACGAACAAGACTTTGGGTTTGAAGAAATAACACAACAACCGAATGGCACCCGAATGTGACTGGATACGGGTTACAATCATAAATGTGAGGGAACAATCGACGGTAATACACAGAAAAAAAAACCCTCCACCATTAATACAAAGAGATATGTGCCACATTCACTTATCCACAGAGACCCATCATGATATTAAACCAACCGAACAACCAATCAATGCACAACTTAAACAAAACCCAATTCTTTTGCTTGCAATCTGAAACATTTTACAGTCATCTCAGAGAGAAATAACATGCATTTACACAGTCGAAATTCTCAGGAACACACAAATCCAAGCATTACTGAGCCATTATTTGTTCATACACAAAGAATATTTCATGGATGGAGAGAAAAAGAACCATACCTGTAACAAAAATCTCAAAAGGGCGAGTTGGTCGAGCCTTCTTCTTTCCAAGTGCCTGAAATGTGGAGCTTCACAATCAACAGACCAAAGATGCAACAAGGAACAATGTTAGGGTGACGGCCGATAGGGGGAGTATGGAGTGACGTGCAATAAATGCACATCGCTTCCATCTCCTAGCCTATTCAATTCGAAGTACAAGACAACCAAACATTCACCAATCAATTAAACCTTGTATTCAATGCCCAAACATTTGAAATTTGCGACAATATCCTTTGCATGGTGTGCCACCTAAACATTTACATGTTAACCCTTGCCAAGTTCTATGCCATCATACATATTGCAATTTTATATGCGCCTAAATAAAATCTAATGAAAATCCCATAGCCACTAACCAACCATAGTATAGTAGTTAGGACTAACACTAACATCTTTTGCTTTTCCATTCGAATTTGCATATAACCTTTTATCATAGCTCAAACATAGATACTTTCCCTTTAGGATTTTTTCATAGGTTTTTCTTTCTTTGCTTTGACTATGTTATCACTAATATATCTCTTGTATATATGTAGCTAAGTAATCGATCGCAATGATTAGTGACATGGTTAAATCACAACCACTGTAAATATATGCCCATCATAACCAAAAAAAAAAATGCTTGGGATGAAGCAATGTACAAGGCAAATGGATCAATGTATAAATTGAAAGAAAATTTATTGTATAAGAGTTTGTAAAAGAGGGGGAACTGGTTATGATAATAAGATTGTTCTTAATATCGATATGGATGGTAATAATTAGATTAATTATTGTAATTTAGTTTAATTAAAAAATTATCAAATAATGAAAGGTGAATCAAATGAATGTAAAATGTTCATTGTTAATGATTATGTAGAATAAAACACGTAGATCCAAAAAAACTTTAGGCTGTGAAGTCAAAGGCAATAATCTACTTAAACTTATGTATAATTTAGAAAATGCTCTCAATTTGATGATCTCAAGATTTCATAAAAATACTTATATATAATCAAGATTTCATAAAAGTGCTTATGATGTAAGTTTATTTAAAAAAATATGAATAGTGATGTCACATAGTGGATTTCAAATATTCATATTTGTATTAAAAAAATACAAAATTATATAGACAAAATTGGTATGTTACCTTAAACCAAATAACAAGCATCTTAACAAAACCATGACATATTGTGTTACCTTAAGCTAAATAGCAAGTATTTTTAAAATATCAAATCGTAAAATCAAGTTTACAAATTTCAACATTATAAGTATTGAAATGGTCAATATGACCATACTAAAAATGGGAATGTTGAATTGGTTGAAATGTTAGTGATAATGGGAATGTTGAATTGATTTAAATGCTATTATAACATTCTATAAATATTATTATTATTATTATTATTAAAAAAATAAAAGTGTATTTTATTAATTAAATGATTTTATAAGTTTAGATGTATGAAGATTAATTGATTTTAATTTAAATTATTAAAATGAATGATTGTTATTATTATAATGTTTTTAAACTTTATATTAATAAAATGTTAAGTTTTTATAAAATTTGATTTATTTTAAATATGATTTTCAAAACTATAAAAAATATCCAATAATTTTTTTTCAAAATATATATTTCATATTATTT
>SNQJ01S0005530.1:459776-478837 GCA_010110895.2 Picea sitchensis | reverse complement strand
ATCCGTTGGAAACCTACCAACTATCAGAATCTAACTATGAGGTTTATTTAGAGAAAATAATAGAAGAAAAGGGAGGTAAATTTCATTAAAGAAAGGGAAGGATAAAAGGGGAAGAGGATAAAATAATTCCCCCACATGCATCTCAAGGTTGAATTAGTCGTGAAGAAAAGGATATCATGTTAACATGTTCCTACAACCACAGAATGAGATGAAATCATTTATGTGATTAAGAGTACCTTTTCCAATATATCAGAAACATTATCTTTCGTTACCTTTAAGAAAACTCATGAATCAGTCTATATTTTGAAGAACATGAAGAGGAGAGGTTGATCAAAGGAAATCATCTATGATCTGCATTAAATAACTATCATGGCAACTGCATGCATCTAATATCTAGCACCTAGAAAGGATTAGTGACCTTATGAATCAAGTTAAGAGTTGTCTAATATGTGAGAGTATAAAGATGAAGATGTTAAGCACCATATGCTAGAAAGCTTTGAATAAGTCATCCAGGGAAATGATTAACAACCTACATCGAACTCATTCAAGACATGTATTATATCATCAAACCTTACATCCATATGAAATCATTAAACATTTGGGAAACTATATAAGGTAGTAAGACAATGTGTCAACCACTCATACGAATGTCAATGAAACATCATAGGTAAACTAAGAATCATGAAGATATTTGAAACCATAAGATCAAAAGAGATAATAAACCTCCATAAAATCTATCATCAATCAAGACCAAACCTCAATTTCCTCAATGTAGGAAAATAAATAGAAGCAAGCTTGAGTAGTCAAATACTAGGCAATATGCTTAAAATTTTAGTAGGGGGGGTCTTTCCTTTCACTTGTAAAAGAAAAAGTAAAAGGGGGTTGTTGCGGCCACAACACGTACCTTGCCTTGACGATGGATGGATGCGGAAATGGACCCATGAGATCATTATGAATCAGATCCAATGGAGAGGAAGCCTTGTGATCCTTCACTTTCTCGAACTTCGCTCGAGGAAGATTTCCAAGGAAACATCCTTCACAAACCCCTTCAGAAAAGTGGATATCAGGTAACCCGGTCACCATCCCTTTCTTTCTAATTTGTTGCATGTACCTGAAGTTCAGGTGACGAAACATCTCATGCCATAATCTACTATTTTAATTAGCATGCATAAGTAGTACAAAGGAATCAATTTCAATAAACTTAGAAAAAGTGTATAACCAAAAATGATGATTTAACTCCCCGAAAACAACCTTAGAGTTGTCTTGCATGTCGAATATGGACATGGAGTCTGGTATGAACTCCACCTTTTTTCCTAAGCCTAAGTGTGTAACATGATATACCGAGAGCAGATTCATAGAAAATTTGGGAACATGTAGGAAGTTCTCAAAACTTCCATGATCTAGTTCCACTCTCCATTTTCCGAAGACCTCGACTGGAGAGTAATCCCCCATGAGGATAGGAGGACCATTGCATGCAGTCAATGAAGATAAGACATCTTGTGTGGTATCCATATGATGGGATGTTCCTAAATCCACAATCCAATCATTAGGAGAAGAGTGAACAACTATTAATGCATGAGGATTACCTCTGGGGGATTGGTCTTTTGGCTTCGTCTTGGCACCCTTGGGAATGCAATCCCCAAGGTTGTTCTTATAAATAATAGGCACCATAAGATCAATATACTTCTTCATACATGCAGATTCTAGATGGAATCCTCGATTGTAGTAGGTACATGTATGCCCTTTGTTTCCTTTTCCACCTTTGGATACTAAGGAATCATTGAAGGGTTTGGAGTACCCTTCCTTCTTAGGCTCTACATGTGCCTTTCCTTTGAATTTTTCCTTGGATCTATAATTTTTAGAGTTACTTCCCTCATGCACAGCAAGTGCATGCACTTTTGAGTTCTTGATTACACCCATTTTGATGAGTTTATCATGCTCATGTGTCAAGGCCTCAATGAAGGTCTCCAAAGATGGCATAGTCCATGATGCTCTAGCAATGAAACTCTGAGTGTGGTATGTGGAAACAAATATTGAGTATTATGGACCAAGTTTTGACAAAATTGTGAGAACCATTCACTTTTCCTCCTTTGATTTGTCAACCATGCAAGCCTTGAGTTGCAACAACAAATCCTTGTACTTCGTGAATAAATCTTGGATGTTTTCAAAGATTTTTGGATCCAATACAAGTAGTTCGACCTCGAGAAAGTGAAATCTCATCTCATCTTGTTTTACAAAGAGTCATTCCATGGTGGTCTGGATCTCATTTGGAGTTTTGCAAGATGATATAGGAAACAACAAATCAGGGGACATGTGCATGCAGAGGACTTTGTAAGCCTCATCTATTATATTGAGGTATTTGGATTTTTCAATGGCTGATTTTTCCATAGACATGGTCAACCTATACAATCCTCTACCCCTGAGAAAAATAGCCATCCTTTGCTTCCATTCAAAGTAATTGTATGGGGTTATAATTACAGACAATGGAAATTCAATTCTTCCTTCATTCTTCAATCTTCAGTACCTACAAATAAAGTGTTGGTTTTCCTTCTTCCTAGAATCATGTGGGATCTAATACGAGGTAATATGTGGTGAATACCTTCACAGAATATCTAGCTAGAAAAATAACATACACAGCTTGAAAAGGTGAGGAGAAGAGAGAAAAATTGTCGTGAAAAAATAAGAAATTGTGTTAACCAAATGAAAGAATGATAAAATACACATGATATACTTTGCATGGCTCAAATAATGCTTAATAGAAAAGAAACCAATGTGCCATAGTGTTGGTATAGAGAGATATGGACACACATAAGTAGTTACCATAGTTAACTGCCACCTAGTCCTAGTCAAATAGTCATGTAGTCCTCAGTTAACTGGACAGTTCAAAGTAAAATGAGGAGGAGATCAAGCATGCCCAAAGAATGCACCTTCCTAGTGATGATCCCAAAGTAAGTACACATTCATGGTGATGATCCCTACTGACGATTAAAATCACAACGAAGTTTTGCCTGCAAAGTGTTGCTAAATCTTATTATTATAAAAGCAAAATAATACTAGTAGGTGGGACCCCCTTATAGATTGGATATCAGATATGGCTCTTTTTGTGTCATGCTATTGTTCGACACAGCTTAACTGGTTGATGAGATCTTCTTTTTATTGGCAATGGATTGGGCTTATTATGTGTTGATTCTATGTGCAACAAGTAAATGAGTAAGGAATGTTATGTTCTAAGCTCTAATTTTATGTTACAACAGCCTACGTTATTTGTTGATACCATTGCTACCTATTCTTGAGACACCTACAAAATAGACATGTTAGTAACAAGACATAAGGAGCAGTTGGGAAAAGGCAAATGAAATACAACAAATGTAAAACAAATGAATCTAACCATGCAAATATACTACACTACATGCATCGAAATTTAATGGATTATTGTTATCCTAGCTACTAAGTTAATAGCTATGTGATTTATTGAGTTATATATTTTATATGCATTATAATTATGTTATGGCATAAGTGGATATGGGTCGTGCTATTGGTTTTAATGCTTGATGGTTTTGATACATGGTTTAATTAATTGATTTAATGGAAGCTTGTTGGTATGTACTAAGGAATTAATGGACTTGGGATGGAGGCGACGTGCATTTACTGCATGTCACCCTTACTCCTTCCATCAGCCACCACCCTAGTTGGGCTATTGTTCAAACTGTTTTGTTGTGGTTAGGCTCCAACTTTCAAGCAGAGAGGAACCGCTCAGCCAACTCGCATTTTAAGGTGTTTTGATTATATGTATGTATTTTTTTTTGCCATCCATGAGTTTCTTTGGTTATGAAATGGATATTGGCTCAGATGTATTGGTTTTTTTTTTTCCTTAAGTATGGAATCTGTGTAAAATTGTGATTTTTTATGGAATGAATCATATGTGGCTTTCTCTGCACTAATCTCTGAAGTTGCAGTGTATTTGGTAGTCCTGAGTGTTAGCATCCATAAAGGATCTTGGTCATCCTTGTTGGTTTAGTTGGAAGGTTTCGTTTGGTCTTAGTGCCCAGCTGTTTTCACGTTTTTGTATCACCATGCCCAGTATTTGGCTTTTATAGGGTTTAATGGGTTGGAATTGCTTTGTGCCATTGTGTATTGTTCTCTTGGGCATTGGGTTGTTCATGCTACTAATGGTCATGCAGTGGGCTATATTGTTTTTTAACATCTTTGTTTCCACCTCAGCGTTGTTAGTTGGTTGGTTGGGAGAGCCACGAGGGTTAAACCCTACATGTGCTAAGTATCATTACAAAGCCAAAATGGAGCCTTTCTCCTCTATTCATAACCTCTCCTATCACGGGATTTGTCACCTTGTCCACGAAGTGAATTGTGGTATTATTTGTGTGTGCAACGATAGGTCTCGGAGGTTTTCACCATTGAGAGGAGTCGACTCTAGCCTCCTTGTGTTGGTCCATAGACCAAACCCTCGACTCCTCAAGTCTAATGGTTGATAGAGAAGATTGTTTTGGTCTGTCAGGTTTAACATTGGTTGTTATTTATTGGTGTGTGTCGTCGACAGGGTTGATTACTGGCTCGCCCCGTTGTTTATGTGACGATGGTGTTGGTTTTGGTATCTAGTTACTCCATTGTTTTATGGATAATTTCAGCATGGTTAATTAGAATGAGTTGTTATATCAAATACACAGTTGGTGTCCTTATGTTTATTAAATTGATAACCCACCACTATTTTAATTGATTAATGCACAATGATGCTTCGTGCTTGATGTATTGGTATGAGTGGCGTTCCTATAGCATGAATCAATGATTACTGTAATTGTGTGTTTTTAATGGCCAAATGATTATTGCAATCGGGGTGTTTATGGCATTTCCATCCACTATATATGTATGGTTATTTGATTGCGTCGTCAAGGAGGGGCACAAGTTTTACACAGTGTGGTTCGATTGCAATATTGATTAATTTGGGCAATATTGTTGTTGCCTCTTTGTATTGGCTTGGTAGCTTGGCCCGATAGGTTGAGTTAATGATACTATGACTGTGTGTTTTAGAATTGTTCAATGGGAATGTTGCAATCGTGGAGATTATGGCATGATTTTCCACTATGTTGTTATCAATATTAATTGATTGTGCCATTGGAGAAGGTCACGAGTTTTTGAACATGGCTTTATTGTGATTTGATCGATTATTTTGTAAAATCGGTCATGTTGTTGATGCCTCGTTGTATTCGATGGATAACCCAACATTTTGAATGTTTAGAGTCAAAGAAATTGGACTTGTACAGTCACAGTAATACACTTACATTTGGTTGAATGTTTTTGTGTATCCCACATCATAGCGTGAGTGATGTGGTGATTGTTGTCTGTGTGTTTAAATGGCAAGTCAGGGTCTTGAAATTTGGATATGAATTGTGGTGTCGACTATCCATTATGCATGTTAAATGGATACCATGATTTTTAAAAGTGATAGGCATTGTTGTTGTGATAGTATAACTTCATTGCAATTCAATTTTTAAATGATCAAAAGTCAAAATTGAGCACGACATTTGAGTTGTATTTGATGATTGGAATAATTCGTGGGCAGTGGTTGATTTTGATGTTGAACAGAGTGGAAATAGTTTATTGGTTATGCATTTGGGAATTGTTGAAAATATTAATGAGAGGAGAAGAGCTCCCCTACATGCTGTTGTGGAATGCATAATGTATGTTTTGATGATACTATGTTAAATATTTGATTACAACAGTGAGCAAGTTAAATATGCAGAGCTGTTTGGACAGTACACGGTAATTGTTTGGGGTCTCAGTGATCATTTGGTTGATGTGTTTCCTTTTGCAGAATGGTTTTATGGATCACTGAATTAATTTTATGAATAGTAAGCGCTCTCCCTCCCTACCATTATTTCACTTTCCACTAATTACAAACCCCTCGCCTTCCCACATTCATTTTTCACCCCCTGTTCTAAAATTAATTATAGTCTAGAAAAAAATTGTATTAAAATAGTTTAAATTCGTTGGATTACAGTGGTGTTCTTGTTAGTTGCATTACAATTGATTGTTGTGGTATTTGAGCAATAACTGTGTTTTTTTCCCCTCATTTTATCATTTTTTGCTTAATACAAGCCCCTTGCATATCCCATGACCTTTTGTTCACCCCCTGCTCATTGATGATAGTTAAACAATTTTTATGGATTGGATTGCATGAGCCTGATATGTTGTTGAGCCAAAATATGTTTCATATTTTAAAGAGTTATCATGTATTGTTGTTTAAAAGACTATTTGTTAATCCATCATGCATGCAGGAATGCGTTTTTTCAGCCGAGGTAGCCATGGCAGTGGCAATCGAGGGAGGGGTAATTGGAACAAAGGCCTAAGAATGCCAAGGTTCTCCATACACTTTGATGCTAACTCACAAGAGCTAGGCCAGTTGTTTTAGGCCATATTTTTCAATTGGAATAGGCAAGGAATAGTCCAACCTAGGCCCAAAAGGCCTCCTTTCCAAGCTCCACAAGCCCCTGGTATTCCCAACATCGTGGCTGGCCCAATTTGTCCCTACCTGCTCCCCTGCCTATTAACCCCATTGTCCAAGTTGCACATGTTCACTCACCAGTTCATTCCTCTCATTCTAGAAAAAGGTTGAAAATCGAGGCCCACCATTCCCTTGACAAAGGAAAAGCCATAGTTTCCCCTTCCTCACCCTCCAATGGCTCTGATAAATCTGTGTCTTCCTAGATGTATTTGAGGGATGATTTTTCTCACGTGATCAGCGAGATTAATCCTAAAGGCTCAGCACAGCCAAAGGAAAATTTGGGAAAATGAAAGGGTGATAGCAGCAATCAAGGAAAGATTGCATCTCAGAGTGGGAAATATGGCTTTTGAATTTTTTTTATTTTATCTATTATTGATGACAGTTGACTTCAGGAATTTTTGGACAGCATGTTTTATTTTTGGATATATGAGTAATGCATTTTTGAAAACAATGTCAAATGTCAAATATAAATGAGACAAATTGTCAAATGTGCATGTGATGATGGGAGTCACAAGGAGAGTTGTTCTTTCTTAATTGACTAGTTATGTTATAATTGTTAAGAGCTAATGGGAGTTACAAGGGGTCCCACCTACTAGCTATTATTTATTTAAAACCCTTATTATGACTTATTATTTTTCCCCCCTTAACTAAAAATTTGGTTGAGTTCTTATTTAACTTAACTAATGAGGTGGTTCAACTACTTCAACCAATTCTAATTTGCTTAAAAGCAAAAAGAAAGGGAGGAACAAGAGAGGATAGAAGGAGAAGCATACTAAGGTTTTCTCTTTGAGTTTATGTTGAGATATTTCAATTTTCATTCATTCTTTAATTTATTACAAGCCTAATTCTCTTTTATGATAGCAGGGTCTTATTGTAGACAGCAACATTCAGGGTTGAATTACATCATTTAGACACTTGTTTTTCAGAGGTGTTGATCTATCTTTGATAGTTTGTGTAGACTTGTCTGTTTGTGAATTAGTTTTCATGACTGACAAAGGCTATTGTGTAGAGTTGAGTGGGCAGAAATCTATGGCAAGTTGATCCAGCTTTTAAAGTTCAGTTTTGGTTTTATGTCACATGTCCTTTTGTATGTTCCATCGTGGATGTCTAAGTTTGACTTTGGTCCGAAATTTTTGTATGAGATTTTGGAAAGAAAATGACTCTTTGATGAATTGGAATGAAATAAAGGATTTCTTTATGTCTCATTTGTCTTGATTATCATCTTGGTGTCTTACTTTTGTCTTTACACTTGTTTTAAGTAACTATTATATTTATAAAATCATACAAAAATGAATTTTCCAGTAAGCTTTTATTTGTGAAAAAGACTAGCCTAAGCACGTGTAATTGATACTTGTGAGTTAGGATTTTATTTTTGATGGCTATAAACCTAGGGTGACATTCCCATCTATTTTTCTTTAGCCAAGAAAAATCTGAAAATGCTTAAGATCATTTCATATCTTTTCATCAACATTTATTTGGCGACCATACTAGGGAGATCTTCGATATCTCTCTGGTTAATTTTCATACTCGATTTTCATCGATACATCTATTTTTCTGATATTGATTCTTTGACTGTTTTATTTCTTAATGATTGTGCATGTTGCGAGGCAGCCCAATATTGATCCCAGTCTCCAAGACTAAACCAACATTGCTTTGAACTTGTTTAACACCATTTTAGACACTGCCAACACCCGTGTTGAACTTAACCATTCTTGGGAAGCAATTGAACGAGATATTAGTGCACAATAACGTTGGGAAGCTAGACGTAGACAACCTAGAAATCAGCAGTAACCCTCATGTTTCTTTAGTTTTGTCCTTTATTTCATGTCCTTAGACTCTCATGCTTCTAGAAGAAGAAGAGGCTTGTCACCTGAAATCAATCCTATTGTTGAAATAGGAAGGAGGAACATTGTGTTATCTGCCCACAAAGTGCTCTAAGGAGAATTTTTTCTGATTCATCCAGTTTGTCTTTCTTTCCCTCATCTATCATCCACAAGATGGCATCTAGTGGCGGCTCTGGTGGCACTGGAAGTGTTGCATCTTCTCAGTCTTCATCATCATCAGTGATTGGTAGCTTATATAGCCACCATATCCTTGTCCAATCGACCACAAATCCCACCAAATTCATTAAAAAATATGGGATTTTTCAGTTCGAGGAAGACGCCACAACCACATTGTGGCATGTGTCGTCTCCTCTTAACCTAGAACCTGCTACTCTTCCACTTCCTAAATTTAAAGATCATCTTCCTAGGTTTTTAAGAAATAACATTGTCAGTACAAACAAGCACTTGGTGGCATTTTCTAATGCTTGTCATAACATAGGGGCCAATGATATTTGATACTTGCATGCGCTTATTCGTCAATTCCTTGGAAGGAAAGGTTGGGATTGATTTCTTTGACCTTCCTCCAAAGATATTGTCTACTTGGGAGGAGTTAATCTATTGGTTCTGATCCACTTATGGGCAATCTAAAAGCCTAGTCGATAAGTTAAGGGAATAAAATAACGTCACCTATAAGGATGGTGAGACCATCAAGTCTTTCAACTTGTGTTTTACCAAGTTATACAATCAAATATTCAAACTCATCCGCCCTCAGAACCAAGCCACTTTCATGCATTACTACAATGAATTTCCTTCCCCCTACCATCATAGACTTGAGGAAAAATTCATTGATAATCTTGGTTCCACTCTGCATACTTGTTTAGAGTATGAAGAACAGCTTGAAATAACTGGTCTTCCCCAGGGAGAATAGGTTAGATAGAGAGACATGTCCACCCTTTTACAACTAGTACAAGACATGAACAATCATATGATAGTGTATGAGCGGAAAGGAACTTCCACCCCTCTCACCCCTAGAGCTTCATTCTCTTCTATGCCCCCCTTTAGAAATTCAGTTGAAAATAATTTTCAGCCTAAAGCTATCTTGCCTCAAAGTTGGTGTAACTTTTGCGAGGAACACCACGAGGAAACCACATGTGAGGTAAAGAAGAGTGTGAAATATAAGATATTTGGTAAGAGACTAGAAGCTACTATCGGTGTCCTATATTTTGCAGAGCCAAAAGATGTCATGGTCATCAACACTAGGAACAAAGCCTATGCTCCCAAGGGAAAATTTGAGCCCCCCCGTAGTTATTCTAGCCCGAGCTCATCCTCACCCGCTGCTACAGTACAGGTTCCTAAAATTCCTGAGAGTCAAGGAATTACTTCCCCTCTCCCCTCTTCCAAATACAATATCTTGAATCAGTTGGCTAACATCAAAGCAGATGCAACCCTTCTAGACATGGTTGTCATCCCTGAACAACAGATGCATCTGAAACAATTCATGGAAGGAAAAGATTATGTTGTAGCCAATATTTTTGAAGAGGTAAATGAAGAGGATTCCTCTGTAAATAAAGTAGGTCTACATAACTTTAGATATCCTGTAAAAAATCCCCCTTTTTATATTTCTGTAAAGATTATGGATAAGATTTCCCATTGTTGCCTCATTGATGGAGGTTCAGGCCCAAGTGTGATGTCGAAGATTATTATGGAAGAGCTAGGCTTGTCTTGTACAAATGAAAACACCAAAAACATGCTCTCCTACAATAGTCTACAAAAAAAAACCATAAGCAAGGTTAAGGATGTGACCTTGGTTTTATGCGCTCATCTTGAAATAAGGACAACCCTAAGCATTCAGGTAATTGATATGCATGTAAGAATTACTCGATTATCTTAGGAAGAGATTGGCAAGCCTTAACAGGTGGGTACCTCTCACTTGACAAGACACATTTATCTGTGCCTCATAATGGTAAGAACATTATATTCCTTAGAGAGGGAAGGGTTTCACCCTACATATAAAGTGTTCCACAATCTAGTGTACACTATATTGAAGTGGACCTAGGAGTGTATTCCATATTTCTTGAGGAGGATAATATTCCTTTGGAACAAATCGATTTAGATGATGATATGTGGCACATGCACTTTGATGGTTCATGATCTAATGAAAGTAATGGGGTTGGCATTATCTTGGTTTCACCTGTGGGAAAAATTCATAATTTGTCTTATAGGTTAGAGTTTGCTTGTACATACAATGTCACTGAGTTCGAAGTTTTATTATTAGGCATTGAAAATGCCAGTAATCTTGGTTGTAGTCACCTTTTAGTTTTTGGAGATTTTGAGCTTTTTGTGAACCTGATACTTAAGATATGATCTCCTAGCAACAAGTTGATAGAACGATACACCCAAACTGTTTGGACGCTTATCTCGAACCTTTTATCTCTCAACATAACTTGTGTTAAGAGGGAGTTGAATTTAATGGTTGATCAGCTAGCTGCCTTTGTGGCTTCTTCTAATCAACAACTTTTACCTCACAGGCCTAATTGTGCTTTTCAATCCCTATATTGTCCATATATCCCCGAAAATGTAGAATCTTGGCAGGCCCTCCCTAACAATGAGAGCATCGATGCTTTCATTCAATATGAACCTCTTAAGCCCAAGGAAATTATATCTATAGAAAACAATAAGATTCCTGAGGGATTGACTCCTCTCAATAATTTGTTTTCATCGAATGATGTAGGCAATAAAGAAAAACAGAAAGAAGAGGAGTTACGAAGGAGGGTGGGTGAAACCATCCCCTTGAATATTGGGGAACTCGAATCTTCAAGGAACATTAACATAAGTAACCAATGTTCTGATAAAGAAGAAATGGAGATTGTCAAGCTATTTGGTGGATTTCAAAAGGTTTTTGCCTGGTCATATAAGGATCTTCGTGGTTTTGATCCTAGTCTTTTACAAAATGCTATCCCCATCAAGGAAGGCATGAAACCAGTTATGCAAGAACAAAGGCCTATTAATTCTACATATAAGGCAACTCTTCAAAGGGAGTTGGAAAATTTCTTAAGGACTGGGATTATTTTTTCAGTCCACCTTGAACGGGTTTCCAATTGGCTACCTGCTTCGAAGACCATTGATCATCTTAGAACCTACATTAATTTACACACTTTCAATCAAGCTATTATGAGAAATCATTTTTCTCCTCTGAGTATGGAAATGGTTCTGCAACAAGTTGTAGAGTCCTAGTTAAGTCCCTTACTTGACAGTTTTTTGGGTTGCAAGAAAATCAAGGTAAAAGGTACAGATGCTCACCAAACTACTCTTATCATTAATTGGGGTACCATGTCTTACAAGTGCCTACCTTCTGGCTTACTTGATGCAAGCACCACTTTCAAAATACCTATACACACAACTTCCAATGAATTGTTCAATATCCATCTCTATCTTGATTATCTAATTGTGTGCGTCAAAGGGCCGATAATTACATCAGAGTTCCAAGTGTTGTTCTTGGGTCCTTTCAAAATTGCTTTTGTCTTGGACAATAAATCTTACATTTTAAAGGATTTATAGAAGCAATGGTTTTCCTACAACACTAACAGTTCTCACTTGAAATATTACGAGGGACCAACATGAATTCAATGGCTAATTGGATTTTTTGTATACTAGTAGCATAGCTCTTCTTTCATTTTTGTGCTTCTCTTTTCTGCTTTACAATAGTTTGACTTTTTCTTTCTGTGTTAAAAAATTTCTTGTTTCTTTTTCCATTTCTATCTTTTATTGTTGTTGTTTTAATTTCTGCAATTTACTTCTATCATGATTTTGTTTCCTATCATCTTTTAGTTAATTTGGTCAAAAGAAGATGTTGGATCAATTCTGCCACAGTGACACTCCTACAAATCATTGTTAGTCACTAACAACCAAGTTTACACAGTTGTTATGAAATTTCCTCTTAAGGCACCCTTGAAATTGTCATATTTTTCCATTGTTGTCTTAAAAAGAATTGGTTATCTCCCTCTTCTTCTTGCCATTTCTTCATCCATTGAGATTTTTAAGAGCAAGTCTAAAAAAAAATTGTCCTTGAAGTTAAGAGCATATTTTGATTAAATGATTATGCATACAGTGGTAAAACCCCTCATACTTAACATTTTTCATGAGTTATTCCCAAATACCGGGTCATTTTTCCATTAAATCCGCACACTTCCCCTATTGAATAATCTTCATGGTTATATCTCCTTGATCTGATGTTCTTGGTTTATGAAACCATTAGTTTTGAGTTCTAAATCTGTTGAAAAAAACAATCCCTGTGTAGTCGCCAGTTTGTTGACGATTAAAATCGCAACGAAGTTTTGCCCGCAAAGTGTTGCTAAAGCTAAATAATAATAGTAGGTGGGACCCTCTTGTGGATTGGAGATCTGATATGGTTCTCATTTGATGTCATGCTATTGTTCGACACTACTTACCTGGTTGATCAGATCTTATTTTTATTGGTGATGGATTGGGATTATTATGTGTTGGTTCTATGTGCGACAAGTAAATGATGAATAAGGCATGTTATATTCTAAGATCTATTTTTATGTTACAACAGCCTACGTTATTCATTGATACCATTTTTATCTATTCTTCGGACACCTGGACAATAGACATGTTAGTAACAAGACATAAGGAGCAGTTGGGAAAAGGCAAACGCAATACAACAAATGCAAAAGGAATGAATCTAACCATGCAAATATACTACACTACATGCATCAAAATTTAGTAGATTGTTGTTATCCTAGCTACTAAGTTAATATCTATGCGATTTATTGAGTTATATAGTCGATATACAATATAATTATGTTATGGCATAAGTGGATATGGGTTGCGCTATTGGTTTTAATGGTTGATGGTTTCGATACATGGTTTAATTAATTGAGTTAATGGAAGCTTGTTGGCGTGTACTAAGGAATTAATGGACTGGGGATGGAGGCAACGTGCATTTACTGCACGTCACCCTTACTCCTTCCATCAGTTTCCACCCTAGTCGGGCTATTGTTCAAACTGTGTTGTTGTGGTTAGGCTTCAACTTTAAAGCAGAGAGGAACTGCTCAGACAACTCGTGTCTTAAGGTGTTTTGATTACAGGTATGTCTTTTTTTTTCCATCCATGAGTTTCTCTGGTTATGAAATGGATATTGGCTCGGATGTATGGGTTTGTGTTTTTCCTTAAGTATGGCAACTATGTAAAAATGTGATTTTTTCTGGAATGAATCGTTGGTGGCTTTCTCTGCGATAATGTATGAAGTTATAGTGTATTTGGTCGTCCTGATTATTAGCAGCCATAAAGCCTCTCATTCATACTTGTTGGTTTAGTTGGAAGGTTTCATTTGAAATTAGTGGCCGGTTGTTTTCACGTTTTCGTATCACCATGCCGATTCTTTGGCTTGTATGGGGTTTAATGGGTTGGAAGCACTTTGTGTCACGGTATATTGCTCACTTGGGAATTGGGTTGTTTATGCTACTAATGGTCACGTAGTGGGATATATTTCTTTTTCACTACTCTGTTTCCACCTTAGTGTTGTTAGTTGGTTGGTTGGGAGAGCCATGAGGGTTAAACCCTAAGTGTGCTAAGTATCATTAAAAATCCAAAATGGAGCATTGCTCCTTTGTTCATAGCCTCTCTTGTCACAGGATTTTTCACCCTATCCATGAAGTGAATCGTGGTATTCTTTGTGTGTGCACCGATGGGTCTCGGAGGTTTTCACCATTGAGATGAGTCGACTCTAGCCTCCCTATGTTAGTCCACAGAGAAAACCCTCGACTCCTCAAGTCCGAGGGTTGATAGAGAATATTGTTGTGGCATGTTGGGTTTAATATTGGTTGTTATTGATTGGTGTGTGTTGTCGACAGGGTTGATTACTAGCTCACCACGTTGTTTATGTGACGATGGTGTTGGTTTTGGTATCTAGTTACTACATTGTTTTATGGATAAGTTCAGCATGGTTAATTGGAATGAGTTTTTAAATCAAATACATATTCGTTGTCCTTGTGTTTATTAAATTGATAACCCAACATTGTTTTAATTGATTAATGCACAATGATGCTTCATGCTTGATGCATTGGTATGAGTGGCATTCCTATGGCATGAATCAATTATTATTATAACTGTGTGTTTTTAATGGCCAAATGATTATTGCAATCAGGGTGTTTATGTAATTTCCATCCACTATATATGTATGGTTATTTGATTCCATCGTCAAGGAGGGGCACAAGTTTGACATAGTGTGGTTCGATTGCAATATTAATTAATTTGGGCAATATTGTTGTTGCCTCTTTGTATTGGCTTGGTAGCTCGGCCCGATAGGTTGAGTTAATGATACTATGACTGTGTGTTTTAGAATTGTTCAATGGGAATGTTGCAATCGTGGTGATTATGGCATGATTGTCCATTGTGTTGTTATCAATATTAATTGATTGTACCATTGGAGAAGGTCATGGGTTTTTGAACATGGCTTTATTGTGATTTGATCGATTGTTTTGTAAAATCAGGTCTGTTGTTGATGCCTCGTTGTATTGGATGGATAGCCCAGCATTTTGAATGTTTAGAGTCAAATAAATTGGACTTGTACAGCCACAATAATACACTTATGTTTGTTCAAATGGTTTTGTGTATCCCATAGCATAGCGTGAGTGAAGTGGTGATTCTTGTCTGTGTGTTTAAATGGCAAGTCGGGGTCTTGAAATTTGGATATGAATTATGGTGTCAACTGTCCACTATGCATGTTAAATGGATACCATGATTTTTTAAAGTGATAGGCATTGTTGTTGTGACAGTATAACTTCATTGTAATTCAATTTTTAAATGATTAAAAGACAAAATCGAGCATGACATTTGAGTTGTATTTAATGATTGGAATAATTTGTGGGCAGTGGTTGATTTTGATGTTGAACAGAGTGGAAATAGTTTATTGGTTATGAATTTGGGAATTGTTGAAAATATTAATGAGAGGAGCATAGCTCTCCTATAGGTTGTTTTGGAATGCATATTGTATGTTTTGATGATACTGTGTTAAATATTTGATTACAACAATGAGAAAGTTAAATATGCAGATTTGTTTGGACAGTACACAGTAATTGTTTGGGGTCTCAGTGATCATTTGGTTGATGTGTTTCCTTTTGCAGAATGGTTTTATGGATCACTGAATTCATTTTATGAACAATAATCGCTCTCCTTCCCTACCATTATTTCGCTTTCCACTAATTACAACCCCCTCACCTTCCCACATTCATTTTTCACTCACATATCCCAGGACCTATTGTTCACCCCCTGCTCATTGATGACAGTTAAACAATTTTTATGGATTGGATTGCATGAGCCTGATATGTTGTTGAGACAAAATCTATTTCATATTTTTAATGAGTTATCATGTATGGTTGTTTAAAACACTATTTGTTAATCCATCATGCATGTAGGAATGACTTTTTTCAGCCGAGGTAGCCATGGAAGAGGCAACCGAGGGAGAGGTAATTGGAACAGAGGCCCAAGAAGGCCAAGGTTCTCCATACACTTTGATGTTGACTCACAAGAGCTAGGCCAGTTGTTTCAAGCCGGATTTTTCAATTGGATTGGGAAAGGAATAGTCCAACCTAGGCTCAAAAGGCCTCCTTTCCAAGCTCCATGATCCCCTAGTATTCCCATGCCCCCTCATGTCTCATTGCAACCCGAGGTTCCTAAAAATGACTGATGGCAAGAGATTGTCCATCCAGTAGTCTCCCAACATCGTGGATGGACCAATTTGTCCCTACCTACTCCCTCGCCTATTAACCCATTGTCCAAGATGCACATGTTCACTCAACAGTTCAGTCCTATCATGCTAGCAAAAGTTTGAAAACCAAGGCCCACCATACCCTTGACAAAGGAAAAGCCACTGCTACCCCTTCCTCACCCTCCAATGGCTCTGATAAATATGTGTCTTCCTGGATTCATTTGAGGGATGATTGTTCTCACGTGATTAGCAATATTAGGCCTAAAGTCTCAGCACAGCCAAAGGAAAATTCAAGAAAATCAAAGGGTGATAGCAACAATCAAGGAAAGATTGCATCTCAGAGTGGGAAATATGGCTTTTGAGTTTTTTATTTTATTTTATCTATTATTGATTACAGTTGACTTTGGGAATTTTTGGATAGCATGTTTTATTTTTGGATATATGAGTAATGCATTTTTGAAAAAAATGATAAATGAGACAAATTGTCAAATGTGCATGTGATGATGGGAGTCACAACAAGAGTTGTTCTTGCTTAATTGACTAGTTATGTTATAATTGTTAATAGCTAATGGGAGTTACAAGGGGTCCCACCTACTAGTTATTATTTATTTAAAACCCTTATTATGACTTATTACTTTTCCCATCTTAACTAAAAAGTTGGTTGAGTTCTTAGTTAACTTAACTAATGAGGTGGTTCAACTACTTCAACCAATTCTAATTTGCTTAAAAGCAAAAACAAAGGGAGGATTAAGAGAGGATAGAAGGAGAAGCATACTAAGGTTTGCTCTTTGATTTTATGTTGAGATAGTTCAGTTTTCATTCATTCCTTAATTTATCACAAGTCTAATTCTCTTTTATGATAGCAAGATCTTATTGTAGACAGCAACATTCAGGGTTGAATTACATCATTCAGACACTTGTTTTTCAGAGGTGTTGATCTATCTTTGATAGTCTGTGTAGACTTGTCTGTTTGTGAATTAGTTTTCATGAATGACAAAGGCTATTGTGCATATTCAAGTGGGCAGCAATCCATGGCAAGTTGATCCATCTTTTGAATTTTAGTTTTGGTTTTCTATCAGAGGTCATTTTGTATGTTCCATCGGGGATGTCTAAATTTGAATTTGGTCCAAAATTTTTGTATGCGAAATGTGAAATTGTGAAAGCACTTTATGCATAAGAGCTTGGTCATAGCCATGGTCATATAAAAGAAGGATCCAGCACAAAAAAACTCTATTTTGGATTTTCAGAACTCGTGACATGGAGACTCAAGAAGTCTCATCACAAAATCTCCAAACTGCGAAAGTGTGAAACGGGTAAATAACACAAGAACCCTTTAGATTTAATCCAATGTTGCAGGTGAATCTGAGCATAATCGAAGGGCTACTGTTGCATGTCACAGTGTAACTACCAAAAACCACTGATGATTTATGCCAGAGGACTCAAAGACACTTCGATGTGATTGACAGAGGAGATGAAGAGTCTCTAGGAATCTTCAAGAGGGATGAAGATGCTCGTGGAGGAAATTGACAGTTGTATAAGCATTGAAGCTTGTAACTGGAACAGAGAAGGTAAGATCGACTGTCACAGAGAAGACGAAGAGTCTCAACTACCAGAGAGGCTGAGGAATCTTTGCATAACATACAGTGATGTTGAACGAGTGGAAAAACGTCTAAAGAAGTTGAAGAGTCATGATGATGATCAGACAGAGCACTCGAGTTGTGGAGGATATCGACGCAGTGTGAGTATGTAGAGGAATTGCATGCATTGCATGCACAAGGTGCAAAAAAGATATAAATGCACAGTACATAGAAGAGATGTTGTTGTTGTTGTTGTTGGGATTGTTGTGGATGTTGTTGAAGGTGATTCATGCATGAAGAAGTATCTGAGTGCAGCAGCTGAAAAGAACAGAAGAAGAACCGTGCATCAAATGGACATGGAACACAAAGAATAAAAGCAGAAGAATAGAATGGGCAGTGGATGCATGCTAGAAGACAGCGAGGAAGTCTGAGTAGCAAAATCTTGTAGAACAGTGATGAGACTGGTAAGTTGTTATTAAACACTATATCACTTTAATAGGATTCAATATTTCATATTAATAATTCAGAGAGTTTGGGAGGTGCTAGGGAGGACTGGTGTCCTTAGAGGTTCAAGTGGGGGCTTGAACATAGGGAGTTGGTGCTTCCTTCTAGTTGGTGCTAGAGAAACCAGGGAGGCTTCCTTCTAGTGGGTGCTAGAGAAAAACAGAGAGTTGGTGCTCTCAGTAAGTTGCATCTTGCAAAATAGAGGTTGTAGCCTCACAATGAGTTGGTGCTCAAATGTATGATAATGTAGAGAATGTAAATAATAATTATCATATAAAGAAGAAGAGGTTTTTACCCTGTATGGGTTTCCTTTGGAAATATCTATCTCTGTGTTTCTCATATATGTGATTGATGTTGAATGTGCCATTGTTCATTTCCCTACAGTATTTTGATCATCATTGAGTGCCTTGTAAATATTTCAAAAGAAGCATAATTATTTAGGCACGGGAACAACCGATTCACCCCCCCTCTCAGTTGCTCAACAATTGGTATCAGAGTCGGCCCCTTTTATCTAAGGTTAGATCCTAGACCTTAAACATGTCAAGCCATGAAGGAAATTCAACCAATAAGGCCCCTCTATTCAATGGAACAAACTTTTCCTTCTGGAAAGTTAGAATGAGAACCTACATAATGTCGTTAGGTGAAAATGTTTGGGATGTGGTAGATATTGGTTATGTAAAGCCAGTTGTGCTAGCTAATAAGGATTACAAACTAGAATTTAGCTTCAATGCTAAGGCTATGAATGCTATATTGAGTGGGCTTGCAGAAGCAAAATTCGTAAAAGTTATGCACCTAGGAACTACCAAAGAAATGTGGGACAAACTCATTAGCAACTATGAGGGTAATGAAAAAGTAAAGGATGCAAAGCTTCAAACCTACATAATACAATTTGAACAGCTGAAGATGAAAGA